>JARHVA010000182.1:5165000-5220000 GCA_037957365.1 Torreya grandis
TTGAATATTTATCTCGAGCATGTAATATTGTATTTATCTTTCTAACAAATTACATATTTAAGCCAATATATTTCTACCAATTTATTTAATGAAAATATTGAATCAAAATAACATAAGATATGGTCCATCATTTAACTAACCTCATTCCTTTGTAAATTGATCAAGGATAAAAAAAAAAGAAAAATATATAATTTTTTTCAAAAAAAAAAAGTTATTTACTATTTCATACATTTATTATTTTATCTTGATTTTAATAATTTTATATAAAATAATTTAATTTAAAAATTAAATAATCTAATCTCAAAAAATAAAAATATTAAAAATACACCTCATATATCAAACTCATGTAACTATAAAGTTTAATTTGGTTGAACATCAACCCATTATTGCTCCAAACACAACCGTTTACTTCCAACAGCTTTGGATGTATCACCCATGTAAAAAGAATATTATAAATTCTCTTTGGAATATTATATAATTTAATCTTTTCATAAAAACTTGGTTGATAAGGGAGATAACTTTAGAAACCTCCTTGTGTGAATTTGGCAATGAAAAAATCATTGATAATTATTTAGCTTTAATTTGATTGATAGTGAAGGGGAAATACAAAAAACATTTCTTCAATAATATTTTTAAGAAATTAATTTATCAAATTGATATTTGTGAGGTTTAAATTATAAAAAATAAAATAAATAAATATGAAAATAAATATTTCAATAATTTAAACAATTTATGAGAGATGAGTTATAGCTTGCATTAATAGTGAATCATTGTTTTCTAAAAGATGCTACTATATTGATCCATCAATTACATATAGTAAAATAATTTATATTACACATATTGATAAGAATTATATAGTAGATATTAATAGTGTTGTAATGTAAATTCCATCTATATCTATCGTTCAACAAAAACATGGATGTAAAACTATTAAAATAATAGTTCGACTAAAATACATGTCTAGGTATAGTGTTTCCATATCATTTTAGGGAGCACAACATGAAACATTGGCTAACTATATTATTGAATTTATTTGTGGGATATGTTTTCTTATTCTTGTAATAAAATTATGGTGGATATTTGAATCTGATTTTACTAATATTGAAACTATTTCTAATATTAAATCATTTCCTTAAAGTCATAAGGGGCAATCTAGGTGAGTACATATTGACATATTCCTATACTTTGTAATTTTACCATACAACCATTTCTATAATAATGGTTGATATTGATTTTTCCAAAAATATTCTAACAATAATCGATCTAAAGGTTGGATTAACCATGGAAACAATCCATAGTTACAAGGGATTACCCTTGTATCATCATATATTTCTAGAGATAAACAATTTAGAAGTGACTTGTAGAAGTTAAAAAATAAAGGAGGAGAGTTCATCATGGAAGGATGTCCTTCCTTAACTACTTACAATGGATGGAGCTGCTTATCCTGGGAGGGATGCTTTGAAACCAAGTTTAGAAGGTTTGATGCAAGAAAAAATTATCTATTATTCAAGGGTGGACCCTTTGAATACATGGATTGATAATCCTAAGGGTATAGACCATGTTATGTGAAAACATATAGCAGTTCCTAAAAGTGTATTATCTAAAAGAAAAGAAGATGTTGTTGATAGTTTGAGGAATGAGGAAGTTAATTCACTCATGGTGTCTATCCCCTTTCTCCATGAATCATATTTAGAGGATAAGTCAAATTAAACTACTTTATAAAACAAGATAAAAAGGTAGTATCATAATGGCCACCACACTTATTAATATGATTCTATATTTTTAAAAAAGAGATAAGTGTGAGGAATAAAATTTTGACTATTTGATGAATCTTAGGTGGATAATTTATTGAATGTTGAAGGCATGATTATTGATTTTTTTTTAATAGTTCTGAGTGTTGGGGTGCTTCTAGTTTGTTAAATTAACATGGTTAGTTGGTTGAAGTATGGTTTAGGGTTGATGTGATGATTTTTACATGTCTTTTGCTTAGTTAGTTTTTTGTCTTATGTTTTCCATTAGCAGAGGAGTTTTTAGTAAATTTTATTTTTATTTATCTTTATCTATTACATAAGGTTATGAAGCCTTTCAAAACCTACATTTATATATGCATAAAAAATTATTATTTTTATAATTATATTCTAACTACTACATAGATTCGTAACCGGTTACTATATAATCCTCTATCCTTCTTTATTGTTAAACATTTATAAATTTTTCCTATAACTAACATAAATCTATTTGAAAAAAATACTAATCTAAAAAATTATTTAATGTTAATTATTTTTAACAAAAAACATTTCAACCCACTTGATTATGATGTCATCCCTTGTTAGGGTTTCATAGGTGGAAAGACATTTTGCAGGCAAGGTGGTGGTGGTGATGAGAGAAAGGAAAACATAGATAGAGAGTGAGTAGGGGCCTCTTCTTGGTACTAAGATAGGCATAGAATTTAGTGAGGATGGTATTGATCCACATAAATATTCCCATTTGTTTCCAAAAATAAGGGTGATGATGGTACTCGAACAAATATCTGACCAAGGGCCACAAAACACCAAATAGACTACTAATAGGGGATCTATGAATGGTTATCTAGAGGCATAAAAAAGGGTGGATGGATGTCGTATGAGTAATAGACTAGATATACCAAATAAAAGGTTCATTCTATAGTAAAAAAACCTAGAACAGATGGGTTTGAAATAAAAACTCATTATTATACACAAAAAACCTTCATATGTAGAGGCACTCTCAAGAAAAGGATAGATTAAAAATTTAGCTATGACTAAATATAATGATACTATCATTTTTGATCAAGAATAACTTGAAGTGATATAAAAAATGGAAGATTGGATTACTTCTAATGGAATGATATGTTGATTTAATGACATCTATCCAAGTCTGTATAACCTTCATAACTTGATAAGGTGACATTTGAAGGCTTTAGTAAAAGGTAAAATCAAAATTAACCAATATAATAGAGGTATTTTTATTATGATTTTGGATTTTCTTGAGGATAAGGATGTCATATTTAAGGAGAATTATTGGGATTGGGAGGAATGTCACATGCTAAGTTAACTAAGCCGTGGTATCCATATTTTAATCATCATAAAGAAAATTTTAACTCTAATATGATCTTGATACAATTACCAAACCTCCATTTTTAATTTTGGAACAAATAATTTGTTTAAATATATAGGAAATTCTATAGGGGAATTATGGACTAGGACCCAAGGTTAACTAAAAAATGGGTCATTCAACCGATGAAAAAATCTTATTGAATATAAATGTCTCTAAAGGATATACCAACAAAGTGGATTTAAAATTAAGGGATAGAGCATGGGTTCAATCTCTAGACTATGAAGGGTTATTGTTCATATCCCATAGGTGTTTTAGTACTGGTCATTTGGGGAATAATTATCCAAGTATTAAATATAAAAAATAATAAACTTGGTGTAAGGATGTTAATTTAGAGCATATAATAGTTGAATCATATATTGAAAGTGAGGATACAATGGTGGTTCTTGATACAATGGTGTTTCATATAAATTAGCTATAGGTGGTAAGGCCGTGACCAAGTATTCATAAATTTAATATAATGATGGGATGAAGGCTCAACCTATATTAACAATTATTTCAACTAATTTTTGTAAAGTTAATATCCCCATCTTGCCTGATGAAGGGGGTGAGGGAGAGTGGACTATTATCTATAGAAACAAAAAGGGGCATGGTAAGGATTTGAGACCTCTAGTGTTACCCTTAGATCCAAAAAATAAAATATAAAATAAGGATCATAGTTTGTTAGCTACTTTTTATCTATATTAATGTTTTTTGGTTGAGATGTAGATTATATTTATTTCATGTTAGATCTTTAGGCCACATCTACCTTTTCATTCTTTTATTTATGTTCTATTGGTAGAGAAGTTTATTTAAGCTTTTTATGTTCTTTCTTTTTCTCAATTGTGTAAGGGAGGGGTCCCATTAAAAACCTTGAAATTTAACATTAATAAAAATAATAATGATATGTTGAGGCCTACACTCCCATCATCTAATGAGTGTCCAATAATTTTGAATGTAACTTTTATATGTTCCAACAATTATCACAATCACTTTAAAATATAGTTATTATTGCTACATTTAGTTTAATACATGTATAAATTCATCAACCCTACATTCATGTTTATAATTCCCATTTTTTTGGTTTTAAACTAAATTTAAGTTACAATCAAATGTAGTTTTGAACAAGTTGACAAACTATAAAAGTTTATAAACATCTTGCACGCCCAGTGCATGACAAATCAAGGATAGTATAGTTTTTACCCCAACCAATGATAATTTCATTCTAACTAATCATAATTAATTATTAGGTATCATTCATTTTTGTTTTGAATTTACATTATAATTTTATATGCAAATACAACCATAAAAAAATTTTAATACAAAGGTAGGAAATTGCTGCTACGTGGCCAAGATTGTTATTATATTGTAATGATTAGATTATTTTTAATAAATATAATCATAAATAAATAATGAATGCTATTATTATACATTCTATTTGACATGTTTTTTTGATATATGCCTCTTGCATGATTTTATTTGGATTTTGAATTTAAAGCTATAAGTGTCTACCATAGAAAGTAAATGTCAAATCCACTAGTATTATGCACAAAACAAGTAGCACATAAATGAACCACTACGTCATCTCTAACAAGTATGTAAATATATCACAAAAAAACATATAATAAAAGAGGATTAAATGGAATAATTTAAATGACCCATCAAGAATCCTTGATTGCAACTCAACTCTTATCTCATTCCATTTCGTCTAAATCATTGCATACTAGTAATGAAATTTTAATAATGGTTCCTAGGAAAAGACATATCTATCATACCACTATATATGTTTATGGGTATATATAATTGTTTATAAAAAAATATGTTTTTTATCTCCTTTTTTGACATGTTCTATATATATGTATAAATATATCAATATGAAAATTAATATCTTGAATAGGTTTGTTACTTTGCATAGATGCATATATAAAAAAACTAGTCATTTCTTCTCTAAATGAAATAACATTGATATGGGAACTTAACCTGTAATATTATGTGCAATTAAAAATGTCAAAGAAATAATTATAGGATTAGTAAATCCAATTTTACTAGTAAAATATAGACTGGGGATCAACATACATAAAACAAGCATAGAATTAGATTTCCACATGACATTTATGTAATTTTCAAATAATTTCCACAATGAGATGAGCTAATGTCTATCATCTTGGCTAAAATGAAAGATCCAAAAAAAAAATATAAGACTTTTATGTCAGATGATCATGCATTATGAAGAGTTACAATATAAATTTGTTCATGATCTGTACTAGAAAGATATAATAATCAATGAGAATGTGTTCTTATCTTTGCCTTTTCAAACTGAAGATGTGTCATGCTTACTTCACCATGTATATGTTGAAATTCTAATTTAAAGCGGTAGGAGAATCCCCTAGTGGATGTGATAAGAATTTTGTTGACAACAAAAAAGAACAATCCTCATCATTTATACCAAAATTTATTAATATAGGAACAAAAATGGAATAAATAAGAAGTATTTTACACACACACACACACACACACACACACACACACACACACACACACACACACACACACACACACACACACACACACACACACACACACACACACACACACACACACACACACACATGTTATGGCTTGCCCAGTCATTTCTTTGTTTCATGTAAATTAATGCAATTTATAAGGACTATTTTATTTGTGATTTCCTACACTATTTCTTAAAAGTAAATGTATTAATAAAAAAATCATATCAAAGAAGTTTGAATGCATGGAAATTCATCATTTTATGCATTATATTGATGACATTATTGTAAATTATCCAGGATTCATTTTTTTATTAATCTAAATAAAGGAGAAAATTATTAAATGTTAAAGCTCATATACTATGTCTCTTCTAGCAGCCCAAGGGACACAACATTGAACTAATAAATAAATACTAACTGTACATAGAATATAAAAATAGGTAGTGGAAAACCTATAGAAGATAATAAATAGTTAGCAAAAAATCTGTCTGTCTTTCATTAATTGCCTACCTAGTTTCAACATATCTTCAGCATTGTAAAATGCCTCTAATGGCCCTTTGAGAGGGATAGATCCTTTGTTGAGTCTTCCTTTGAATCTCATTTTGAATTAGGCGATAAGGGGATAGCTATTTTGATTTGACTTGATTTCTTATAACTTCTCTTAGATATTTCATTTTTAGGTGGAGAGTTTAAAACTACTGAGATTGCCTTCACTTGAGAATGATCTTTTTCATTTGAAGTTGTTAGCTTTGGTTCAACGGTTTTGATACCTTCTGAGGAAGAGTCTAATCTTGTGTTATTTAAATTGTCCCCTTATACCATAAGGTGGAAAGAAAGGGAATATTTCCACCAAGAAGTTTCCTTATTTCTTATGAAGTTTATGCATTCTAAAGATAACTGGCTAGACTCTAGACAATAATGCCAATGAAAGGTAATTATTCATGCTCAAGAGTCTGAGTACACAATCAATCTACAACTTTAAGGTACATTTTTGTAAGAAGATTCTTGAAAATGTCTTTGTTGACTAGTATTCTAGAAAACATAACACTATGAGAAAATGAAGAAGTAGCTGGGTCAATTTGTAGGAACTCTCCTAGGATATTACCTTTTATCTTGAGGTAAAGGTCAAACCAGGACTAGAAAGGGAGGTGGGAAATATGGACCTAGATGGGTCTGACCTTGAATGGTCTGGTGAGGGGGTTGAAGTGAGGAAACCAGTGTTTCATGACTAAGGGGTAGAGATCCAAATCCCAGTGCTAGGTTTAAATCAATTCCTTATACTATAAACATCTAAGTTTAACTATGAAGAAGCTTTTTGACACAAGGGTAAATTTATAACCTACCTTGCATCAATGTTTGTTAGTTCTCCATTATCTAAGGGTAAAGAGTTGGGAGTTTTGGCTAGAAGTTGACAAATTTGCAAATAGAGCCTTTAGATGAGAACCATTATTATTCTTCTAATAGTTAGAACCTTTAGCTGAGAGCCATTATTATTTTTCTAACATTGATCCATTCTCTTCCTTAAAAAGAGATATACATGGGAATAATAATACAAACACTAACATTATATTAAAAATAAAAATTAAAAAAAAAACTAGCTCAACTACTTACCTTGTTTTTGTAAATATGATTTATACATCCAAATAATAAATCAATAAAAAAATTGAACAATAAAATTAAATATCTAAAAATAGAAGGATGTGTTTTACTTCAAAAGCTTTTAGTAATAATTAAAAATAAGTAATAAAGAAGAGCAACCATCTAAATATTAAAAAATAGATGCCAATTACTTATTTAAACATCCACAATAAGAGCATAATCGTTGTCAAGGCATTAGTAACAACAACATTTTTATAATTAATTACATTTGACATCAAAATAATTATAATTAGAAATGATAGTTTTAAGTACGTATAAATGGTCTATAAGTATGAGTATATATTTAAAGGCTTATTACATGTACATATAAATAATATAAATAATAAAGATACTTGATTGAAAACATTTTTAAAAAATTTAATAATCAGAAAAATATATTTTCATAAATTTATATTAATTATAATAATATTATTTTACCTTTTCTGTTTTATATTTAAGAAATTATTATGAAACATAGGAGAAGTGAAACAGGTTCAAGATATTTTAAGAAACTATTTGATACAAATAATTTTATAATTGATTTATGTTTCCATAATTAAAATATTTTAAAGAAAAAATTAAACAAAGATAATGAATGTAAAATACATACCGTGGATTAAAAGTGAACTCTAACAATAAATATAATCTCTAACTTATTTTTCTTAACAATAATATATGAATCAAAATAAAAAAGAAAATAAAATCTAAAATTCTTGTAAAGACATATATGATAAAATATATCCTCATAAATATATAATTAAATAAACACACAATAAATACTTAAGATTTTATTTTTAACAAAACAAATAAAAGAGCTCACCACCACATGTGATTGAGTATGGTAAGTTTCAATTTTACCACAACTTACTCTTATTTCTCTATTAAATGTATATATTGGAAAATGTTATATATTGCGGTTGCGTAATAGAAAGGAAGACTAAATTTTATTTACTTAGATGTTGAAAAAATTATTGTGTATAGCCAAATCATTTAATTTTATTAGTTATGATAGATGAATTTATTTTTCGAGACAATGTCAATGAATTATGAATATATAACCGATGTTAAGTCCTTTTTAATGGAAAAACTAATTTTCTCTAGATTTTTAAATAGATTTTCATAGGCTATTCCGCTCCTCTTATATATAATTGCTCTAATAAAAAATAACTCATTTTTAAATAGATTTTCATAGGCTATTCCGCTCCTCTTATATATAATTGCTCTAATAAAAAATAACTCGTCCCCCTTTTCATGCAATACAACTTCTCAATAATTTTTTTAACAAATAATTACTAAAAATAATTGTCTTAGTTACTCTTATAAGATCTACTTTTCAGTTTTATCCTTTTTAATAATTAAACTATTACTAACATCTAGTTTAACTTCACCCGTCTTATTTTCTAAGATCCAATTAAAAATAAATAAACATTACTAACAAATTTAAATTAATTATTTTGTATTTTATAAATTAGTTATTTCAAAAAGAAAAAATTATTCTTAATACAATGTTTTTATTTATAATATGAATATGAATATATTTTAAGGTTTAAATTTAACTATAAAAGTTTAACAGAATATGAAATTAAAAAAATTCACATAAAATTTGTAAGATAAAAAATAGATAAAATAAAAAATGAAAAAATTAAATTGTTCAGAAATCAGCGAAGTGACTATTGAATAAAATAGTAAATCTCTTTGTACATTAATAATTTCAATTGAAAAAATGAGTGTAGAGTTGAACCATTAAACAAAGAGTTGTGATGAAAACTTTTAGAAAGACCAACTCTATATTAAATCATCTCTTCAATAATTTAAACTACACATATTTAATATTTATAATAAATAATATTGTATATAGATATTTGATTTTCCCTAAAAATATTTTAAAACTTATTATAAATTTCATAAAATATTGAATACCTAAATACAATATAATTATATGATTCTAATTTATTATTTAAAAATTTAAATACATGTTAATGTTAAAAAATAAAGTGATATTACTCCATACAAAATTAATATACCTACACTTAACTAAGAATAAATATCAAAATAAAAATGAACTTGATATATAGGAATAAAAATAAAAACACTAACATTCAATTAAAACACGCAAAATTTTATAATTTATGATTGATACATTCCTTTCCCCTTTCCCCTTGCCCCCCTCCGAAAATAAAAGAAAAAAAAGAATAATAAACTTACATATTTAAAAATGGGAGGATATGATTTCCGTTAAAGGGCATTAGTTATTAATTATCATTTATAATTGTTAAATTATTATTTTAATCTATTTTAAATTCTCCTTTTTTAATTTCTTTTATATGTATCATTAAATTAAAAAATATTTATTAAATTAACAATTTTAAATTAATTATTTTTTATTTAGTAAATAATATTATAAAAAAGAAATTGGTTTCTTTGAAAGGTAAATGTTATTATTATATTCTTTTTTAAATTCTCCTTTTTTATTATATTTACATGTCATCAATTTAAAAAATAATTATTATTATAAACTTAAATTAATTATTTTGTATTTAATATGTAATTTTATAAAATATAAATTGGTTTCTTAAAAAATCAAATTGATTTTTTAGGAAGGGGAAATTCAATTTGTCTTATAAATAATTTTAGTTTATACTATGTTAGTTTTTAAAGATATAATTAATGTTAAATCTAGTTTAATTAATATTATGTAAAAAGATTGTAAAACAATTATTTTCAATCTAATAAAAATAGATTAATGAAATGGGAAGAATTTACTTGTATAAATCAAAAGGGGAGTTGGAGTTAGAAAATTAATCACGATTAATGAAGTTATGGAAGTATAAATTCCCTATAGATTTAAAATTAGAAAATTATTCATGAGAAATAAAACTATGGGAGTATAACCTCTATGGAGAAAGTTATTCATGATGAATGAAGTTGTTCAATACTGCACATCTAAAAAACCAAAAAATAATTAGACTCTTAGGATTTTTCATTTTAGCCATACATGCAACTGCTTCAAACTATTATAAAATGATGTTGATTTAGCGCACACAACATTTTGGATTGATACCATGCTTGTGTTACCATGCAAAATATTATTTCTACCAAGGATTTATAGACATCATGTAGGGAGAAATATCACACCATGTAATTGGTTGGTATGGAACAAGAGTTTTTTGAACGATCTCAATATTTGAAAGCTGACAACTTTATTTTTTTTACATCTGCTGACAATGGAATAGTAGGATGTTAAATGGAATGTGTAGTTAGGTATTAAATTCATTAGGATTCAATAGAACTTATGCATTACATTCTACCTATAAATACCTAAGGAGAGGGATAGACTTTAAAATTAGGCCTTTGTTGAGTCCCCCTTTCCTCTTCCTTCACACTAAAGTCCTATATTTATTGTCGTTAAAATCTAAAACTAGAGAAATAGGTATAGATATTTCAATTTTATTTGATTCCTTTCAACTTACACTTGAGATTTTATCCTTAGAATACAAACATGAAATTTCCATGGTATGAATCTCCACTTGAAAAGGACCCAATGTTGTTCTAAAAGGAGAGCTTGATTTTGCCTTGGTTTTTCCCTCTAGTTGATCTAGATGCTTCATCACAACCATGATTTCACTTGGGGTAGGCATTTCAATTTCATATTAAAATGAGTTTGAACCATTTCTCTCAGTGTCATAATTTTCTACCATAAGATGGATGATGAAATCCTTCCACCAAAAGGTTTCTTTTTTTCTTTTGAATCTATTTGTAATTTTTTAAAAAATTGAGATATTAAGTAACTAAAATGCAAGGATAAAAATGAGAACTAACACAAAAATTTAATATGTCCCATAACTAAGTTATAAGTAACATAAGAACTAGACTAAGATATAAACAATTAATGACACTATTAAGAAGTGATTATGTACTTAGTATATGAATAGGGATGGATCAGTGTACAAATGATACACTCACACACTCCTCTCCCTATACTTATCGTATGGCCTTACACATAGGTCCATGAGTAACTTTTAGTCTTACTTGAGTGCCTATTCATAGCATAAATTTCTTTGCACCTTAGGGGGTATACCAATAAAAGTTCAAAAAAACAATGCAAAAATAAAAATGGATTTAATCAAAAGAGTCATCATTCTAATATTGCTTAAGAAATATCTACCTAATTTCATATAACAACCAATATCTACTTTAGGGACTATTTTGAAAATTAATACAATATAAGTATTGTAAAAAAAATGCTTCACTTACTTTTGGTACTTAGGAAGACCATACTAAAGTGTTATCTATATTAACATTATAACATGATCATTTTGAAGAATCAATGTAATTTATTCTCATACTCTTGAAATGATAATAATTATATATTTAGGTTATATTCACATATTCACATTTATAATTTAGGCATGTCTTATTTAGTTTTTCAATGGTGGATGCTACAACATAAGTGGCCATCTCACTACCAACATGTTCAAATTAAGCTCATAAAAATTGCCAATTAACCATCCCATAAGCCTTGCTATACATATTAAATCCTTACTTGTAAGTCTTATGCATCACTTGAAGAATAAAATTGCAACACTAATAAAACCATCTACTTATAGTATGAAATTCACTTTAACTTAATGTTTTAACAACCATGCTAAATATGTGCATGTGAACATTCATAAAATTTACCACAACTAACAGTACATTCGAGATTAGTTACCGATTACACCAATGATAAAATAACCAAATATTTTAGATTGATTTTAGTCCCTTTAACAAGTTAAATAATTTACACATAGTTCATTATGAACTTTAAATATTCTTATTTCATCTTAATTATTTAGAATAAGTATGTCATTACCCTTAATCATAATAATTAATCACATTAAGAATTGATAACAATTTACTTAACCTATTTGTATGGTATTTATTAAGACTTCAAGCTTGCCACACAAATTTAGACTTAAACACGAAAGTCTTCTAGAGTATCCATTATTTGGAATCGAATTCAATTTGTATTAATAATCTAAAAATGTCACCTTAAATTCAATAAGAATCCTATATAAAATTAACACTAATTCATGCTTCTTTATTAATTATTAATGAGTATCAATCATGTTCGTCAATACCAAGATCCAATAGAACATAGGTAACCCATTAATTGGTAACAACCACCAATAAAATTTGTAGGATTTAATAACCAACCAATTATATTGGACTATTTAAATAATTCACCTTTATAAATCAATAGCCCCATTAAAAAATCTTACAATTTACATAAAGTATGAAAATTTTAAATATTTTTATTATGAAACGTGCACACATTAGTATAAAGGTCTCAAAGTCAAAGTAATAACAATATGCTATTAAGATTTTAACATACAATCTTATACTTTTATAAGCCTAATTATAAAAAACACTATCTAAACTTTCTAGTCTAAAATCTTAACCTCTTAATAAAGATTAATAAAAACTATAACATCACTTGATCAAATATGCATCCTCCTCTTTCGATAAACATCTTGAATATTATTCTTACACTTCACACTAATAGAAAATATTAACCATATATTTTAATAATGTCAATGCTCATCAAAACACCCTAGAAAAAGTTAACTTAATACTAAATTTTATAATAGGTAATCATTTAGTCATTTGGTTATGAATTAACTTAATAGTAAAGAAAATCGATAATCTCTTATGTAAACATAGATAATCTTGTTAAATAAAATGACAACTTAATGAGTCAAATTACATTAATAATTGTAAAAGGGTAAAAAGATACATACTTTAAAACTAAAGGATTTAATTTACAAATAGTCTTAAAAAAAATCCTCGAACTATCCATACAATATAATTAAAATCTTCCACTTGCAGAGTCAATCAAAAACCCATCCTTCACATTCCAATGAGTGAAACCATAAGTAGTCCCTAGATCACCCTAACCATTGATTGGTTACGGATCTAAGCATCAAGATAGGTGAAATAAAGAATGCAATCAATAAAAATATGAGTTTCATTAATCAAGAAATCAAGTATCAAATAACACAAAGTAGGTTATACACTACTAAGATAAGTACACCCACACTTATCTGAAATACTATAGCTCTATTATGAGATTTTACAAGTTGACCCACATGGTTTTAACCAGGTGTTTATACCTTTGAGTATCAACATTATACATTCATGTTTAATGAATGAGTAGTATTTTACATAAAAAAAAGTTCCTTACTCTTGGTATTTAATACAAGAAAAGGTTTTAAGACCAAAATACAACCCCATAAATAAATTTTTAGGAAGAAGATTCTAAAAATTAGATACTCGTAGCCCTAAAAGACAACCATACAAATACTTCAAATAAAACACAACTAAATTTTTCAAAAATTAGGTATATAAACCAAATTGAAATCATTATATAATAATAAAATAATCAAGATTAAATCCAAGAACCTTGCATGCAAAAACTGTTAACAACTAGATACTAACAAAGGAATGATCATAAGATCAAATAAAATGCATCCTATTTCTATATCACATTTTTTAGTTAAAAAAAAGATATAAACTTCATTCAAAATTTAAAATGAATTTTGAGGGTTAAAATAATGCATACATGCTTTGAAAATCAACCAACAAAGTGATAACAATCCTAGTCATCAGGTTTCTAAATTTTCAATAAGAATAATGATTGCAACATCAATGAAACCCATAGACTTACAAACAATTCTAAAAATTATTAAGTTAACAAGGTCACTTGATTATTAATAATATTTTGATATTACAAAATATTTAACCCATATAACACCTGGGTACTCAACATATAGCTAGGTAATGATCAAACCAATAAAGAAGATAAATTTGAAGTAATGACTACGTTATCATGAAAAAAAAAAAAAAACTAATAATGATACACTAATAGTTTCCAAATTATATAAACAACTATTTACAAGTTCATATATAGACTTCATGCTTTCTCATGCATACAAAAATAAAAAATAAACCCCATAATATTCATTAAAATCAACAAATAAACTTAATAACTTCACTTACTTGAAATCCTAAAGGAAAATTTAATGGTTTGAATACCTTCTTCTATGCATCCAAAAAAATTTGAATGCCAAGATTCTAGCTGGGATTCCTCAAGAAGACTACTTTTCTCAATGGCATTCCATAAAATATATCCCATATTTTTGACACACCACACAAATACTTTAGATTTTACTTATAACAAAACAAACAAATGAGACACAACACACCACCACATGAGGTTAAGTACCGTGGGTTTTAGTTTCATTGTAACTTACTCTTATTTTTTCTATGTACAGTCAATAATGTTAAATTAAAAGTTTTGCTTCCATTAAATGTATATATTTGGAAGGGTTATGTATCATAGTTGAGTAATAAAAGGAAGACTTAATTTTATCTACATAGTTTTGGTAACAAAAATCTTTTAAGTTGTTAAATGCCATCTACTTAAATACTAAATAAATTATTGTGCATAACAAAATTATTGATTTGTATTAGTTGTGTAAGTAAAAGGAAAATGATAGATGAGTTTACCTTTTGGGAAAATTTCAATATTTTTTTACGCTTATAAATGAATTTCAATTAATTCATTTATATATATGAATTGTGAATAGATTACCCTTGTTAGTATTTTTTAATGGAGAAACTCATGTTTACCCATGTTAATCATTATAATGGAAAAAACTAATGAACCTAAATATTATGAAGGCAAAGAAATAAATAGGTATAATACTTATGAAATAATCACCTGTATTGATTCATATTGAATGAATAAAATAATTACATACACATGCATAAGTAAGATTTAAATTATAATTAAAGTTGACATGCAAAATTTTAAAATCTAAAAACTAAAAATTCTTAACATGCTGCTATTTTAAGTATGTTTTGCATGTAAGTATGCAAAACTCTAAAACTATCCAAAGATATTTGAAACACTAAAATTAACCTAAAAAACAAAATTAAATTGAAATCCATGTCCAATTACAAAAATATAAATTTTTTAAAATATAAAAATTTGAAAAAGAATACTAAAATGCATTTTTGGACCCTCAGATGGTCACATATGGCCTATGGATAACATAAGAATGCCACTTGTTTTAATCTTAAGTAAATAAAATAGGGCTCATAAGTGAATATTTTTCAAATATTTGTAAATAATCATATGGACATAAAAAAACATAGGAATATTAGGATAAGACATATTAATTCTGTTAGTCCAAACAAATCATAAAGTGAACTATGAAAACCCAGGATTTAAGATAGATCAAAATCAATGTTCAAGCTTTGATTTTCATTATTGTGGACTCTATAACTTTAGAATTTTAAGATAACCATAGGATTATGCAAATTGGAACCAATGTCATGGATGTATAAGTCGTAGATGACCTTGAATAATGATATTCAAACAATAGTGGTTCCCCATTAAAATTTAGAATGTGTGTGTGTGTGTGTGTGTGTGTGTGTGTGTGTGTGTGTGTGTGTGTGTGTGTGTGTGTGTGTGTGTGTGTGTGTGTGTGTGTGTGTGTGTGTGTGTGTGTGTGTGTGTGTGTGTGTGTGTGTGTGTGTGTGTGTGTGTGTGTGTGTGTGCGCGCGCGCGTGTGCGTGCACGTGCACACACGTGTGTGCATGTGTGTGCGCACGCATGCACACGTGCTTGCATGTGTGTGTGCATGCATGTGCATGTTTTAGGGAACAAAACATTACTCACACTTGAGCACTTATTAAACCTATTATTTACCAAATAGCATAGAATTAGTTAGGTTGGTATGGTTGAGAGGCTTTAAAACATAACTTTGTGTAGTTTTGGTGGTCATGAACTCTAAGTTTTTTCTTATATGAAGAAGGCCACTATGCCCTATTTTAAGAGGTAAAACCCTCTAGTAGATTTCCCCTAGCCCAAATTGTTCTCTAAATATCTCATTTACATCTTCATTCAGTCACACCTTAGTCTTAGATGTAGACTCATTCATGCCCTCACCATTGGTCACTAGAACTACCATAGGTATATTATTGTCACAAACCTACTGCTCATCATTGAAATTGCTTGGGCACTATTAAGTTGCCTTTATTTTGTAGGACTTATAATATTGAAGTAAATATCCATTGAAGAATATTATTAATGTATTAGTTATAGATTCAAAGGCCTTAACCTTGGGCAAGGACTAAATCCCTACATGGTCTACTCCAAATCTAGATACATACCTTGAGAATTCACAATGTCCATGCACAAGAAGAGGAACACCATGTGAGGAAAAAACATATGATAAATATGAAAATAGTTATTTTCTCATTAAATTAAAATTTATGGGTGGAAAGAGCATTGATTTGACATATAACAATTTTATTATTTTAATTTTTTATTCTGAGGACACTTGAAAACTAGGTTTGGAAAATGTGAGCCCCAAAAAAATTATCTATTATTCAAGGGAGAATGCTTTGCCTATATATATTGATAATTATAAGGGTATCGACCATGTTCTTGAAATATTTATAGTGGTTCTTAATGGTGTGTTATCTATAGGAAAATAATATATTGTTGAAATTATTGAGGAAGTTGATTCATTGTAGTGTCTATCCCCTTTTTCCATGACTCAGTTTTAGGGATAAGTCAGATTCAACTATTGTATGTAACAAGAAAAAAATGTAGTATCATATAGGCATTAACACTTGTTAATATGATTTTATGCTCTCAAAAAAGAGATAAGGGTGGAGGAATAAAGTTTTAACTATTTGATGGATCTCAGGTAGAGGGTTTGTGGATTGTAAAAGGCTTGATTATGGACTATTTTTAATAGTTCTTAGTGTTGGGGTGATTCTAGTTCATTAAAGGATCATGGTTAGTTAGTTGAAGTATGGATGAAGGTTGATTTTATGATTTGTAGTTTGTCTATTTCTTAGTTATTATTTTGTACCATATTTTCCACTAGTAGAGGAGTTTTTATTAGTATTTATTTTTACATCTCTTTATCCATTATACAAGGCTCTGGGGATTTTAAAAATCTACATTTATACATGCATGAAAAAAAATATTATTTTGATAATTATATTCTAACCACTATATATATTCTTAACTGGTTACCATATAATCCTCCATCCTTATTGTTAGAAATTTATAAATTTTATCTATAACTAATAAAAGTATATTATATAATAATCACATGTTGAGGCCTACATACCTATCACCTAATGAATGTCCAATAATTTTGAATGTAGCTTTTATGTTCAAAAAATTATCATATTCACTTTCAAATGTATATATTATTCCCAAATTTAGTCCAGTACATGTATAATTTCATATATGCTTTCTGAAGTGTACATTTCCCCATTTTTTAAATTTTAAACTAGATGCAAGTTATAGTCAAATTTTGTTTTGAACAAGTTGACAAACTAGAAAAGTCTAGAAATATCTTGTTAGTCCATGCCAAAGCATGAATAATATATTTTATCCCAACCAATAATAATTCTACTTTAACTAATCATTATTAATTCTTAAGTATCTTCCATTTTTGTTTTTGAGTTTACACTGTAATTTTATATGTAAATTTGACCATAAATAATTTTCAATCCAAAGGTAGGGAACTACCACTACATGGCCCTTGTTATTATATTGTACTAATTGAATTACTTTGATTAAATTTTATCATAAGAAAATAATGTTATTATCATATATTATCTTTTACAAATTTTAACACATAAATGCCTCTTGTAGAATTTTATTTGGATTTTGAATTTAAGGCTACAAATGTCTACTCCTAGAAAGCAAACTCTAAAGCCACTAGTATTATGCAAATAACAAAGACCACATGAATGAACAAATATTTAATCTCTACCAAGTATGTAAATATATCAAAAATAAATATAGAATAGAAGAGGACTAAATGGAATAGTTCAAATGACCCATCAAGAATCCTTGATTGTGAAACAACTCTTATCTCATTCTGTTGTGTCTGAATCACTGCATACTAGTAATGAAATTTCAATGATGGTTCGTAAGACAAGACATATCGTTCATACCATTATATGTTTATTGAAACATATAATTATTTATAAAAAAGATAGGTTTTTAATCTCTTTTTTTGACATGTTATGTGTGTGTGTGTGTGTGTGTGTGTGTGTGTGTGTGTGTGTGTGTGTGTGTGTGTGTGTGTGTGTGTGTGTGTGTGTGTGTGTGTGTGTGTGTGTGTGTGTGTGTGTGTGTAAATATATCAGTATGGAAATTAATATCTTGAATAGGTTTATTACTTTTCATAGATGCATTTATTAAAAACCATCATCATTTTTTCCCTAAATGAAATAATATGGATCTAAAAAATTAACATACAATATTATGTACAATTGAAAATGTCAAATAAATAATTATAGGATTACTAAACCCAATTCTACTAGTAAACTATAGATTAGGGGTCAGCACAAATAAAAGAAGCATACAATCAACTTTCCACATGAAATTTATTTAATTTTAAAATACGTTCCATAATGAGATGAGCTATTGGATATCATCTTGGATAAAATGAAATATACAAAGCAAAAAATATATTAATTTTATGTCAGATGATCATGTTTCATGGAAGAGTTACAATATAAGTTTGCTCATGATATGTACTAAAAATATAACATAATCAATGAGCATGTGTTCTTATCTTTGCCTTCTTAACTTGAATATGTGTCATGCCTACTTCACCATGTATATGTTAAAATTCCATAATTTAAAGAGGAAGGAGAATCCCCTAGTGGATGTGATAATAATTTTATTGATAATAAAAAACAATAATCCTCATCATTAATTCCAAAATTTCTTAATATAAGAATAAAAATGGAACAAATAAGAAGTATTTTATATACAATTTTTTTTCCATATGATATGTCTTGGCCAATCATTTCTTTGTTGCATGAAAATTAATACAATATATAAGCACTATTTTCTATGTAATTTCTTACATTATTTCCTACAATTAAATATATTAATAAAAAAACTCATATAAAGGAATTTTAAATGCATGAAAATGCACTTCATTTGATGCATTATCATGATGACATAGTTGTAAACTATCCAAGATTCATATTTTTTTTCTTAATATGATGAAAGGAGAAAAATATGAAACATTAAAGTTTAGATACTATGCCTCTTCAAGTGGCCCAAAGGACACAACACCAAACTAATAAACAACTATTACCCATATAATAAATTGGGAGTAGAAAAGCTATATAAGATAAGAAATAGTTAACAAAAAATCTACATGTCTTTCACCAACTACCCACCTAGCTTCACCAAATCTTCAACATTGTAAACTACCTATGATGGCCCTCTAAGAGGGATAGGGACTTTGTTGAGTCTTCCTTTCTTTTTTCTTCTCACCATAGTCTATTCTTCCTTTGAATCTTATTTTGAATCAAGGGAAAAGGGGATAATAATTTCTATTTGACTTGATTCCTTGTAACTTCCCTCAGATATTTTACTTTTAGGCGAGGAGTTTAAAATTACTACTAAGATTCCCTCCACTTTAGAATGATCCATTTTAGTTGAATGTGTTACCTTTGGTTCAATGGCTTCAAGATATTTTAAGGAAGAGTTTGATTTTATGGTATTTGACTTGAGCACTTCCACCATGAGGTGGGAAGAAATGGAATATTTACACAAATAGGTTTCCTTCTTTCTTGTGAAGTTTATACATTATGAAGATAAGTGGTCAGTCTCTAAACAATAATGTTTATAGAAAATAAATTCTTCATAGTCAAGAGTTTGATTCCACAATCTATCTACAACTTTTAGGTCCATTTTTGTAGGAAGATTCTTGGAAATATCTATGTTGACTAGTATTTTGGATAATATAGTGTGATAAAATGAAGAAGTGGCTTTATCAGTTTTCAATAACTCTCCTAATGTATTAATTATTTCCTTGAGGTAAAGGTTATATTATAAATATAGAGGGAGGTGGGAAAAATGGGCCCAAATGGGTCTAACATTGAATGGTTTAGTGAGGGGGTTAAAGTGTGGAAAGTAGGGTTTAATGATTAAGGGGTGGTGATCCAAAGCCCAATGCTATTTTTTAATAAATTCCTCATCATTTAAGCACCTAAATTCAAATAAAAAGAATATTTTTTCACCTATGTCAATTTATAACCTACCTTGCATCAATATTTTCTTATTCTCCAAGATCTAGGGATGAAGAGTTAGGAGTTTTGGCTAGAAGTTGACAAATTTGCTAATAGAGTCTTTAGCTAAGAACCTTCCTTTATTTTCCAAGATTGATTCATTATCTTCCTTATCAATAAGTATACATGGGAATAATAATAAAAACACTAACCTTAAATTAAAATAAAATGAAGTAAAAAAAAACTAGCTCAACCACCTACCTTATTTTTCTAAAGTATGATCGACACATCCAAATAATAAATAAATAAATAAATTGAACAATAACATTATATATATATATAAAAATAGAAGGATGTGTTTTTATTTATTTATTTATATTAATTAAAAACAATTAATAAATAAGGATAACCATCTAAATATTAAAAAGCAAATTCCAACATTCACAATGGAAGTGATCTCAACATTTAAAAATTGACTACTTTTTTTTTCTTACATCCACCCAAAATGGACTCACAGACTGAGAAATGGCATGTGCATTTAGGTATATAAATGTTTGAGTGTGGGGATATATAATGAAAATTAAGGTATTTGACCCTTTTCTCTTTTCAACAACCTCATTGAATCACCATCACAAGATGAGAAGCAATCAAATTGGCCGATTCTCTAATTATAGCAAATCAAGAGTCACTTTTCTAGAACAAATGTAAGGTCAATATCACGTAAAAAAGTAAACCTGTAATGAACTAAAATATTGGGTTTTATATAGTTTTTATACATAAATTAAGAGCCACATTATGGCATGGAATGTCCATCCTCTTGAAATTGATCAATATATAATATGTTCCAACATATATTGGTATATTATATGTTCAAGTTGACTGCTTGAAATCATTAATGAGAGTAACATATTTTATAATAAATGGATAATTTTTATGTTTTGTAAAGGTTTTTTTTATTATAAATGTTCATCAATTTGTGTTAATAGTTTTGGTCATATAAAACTAATTTCATCAATTAAAATGTATAAAACAAGTGCAAAATAATGAGAGATTAGATGAATATAGTTTAACCACTAATAAATATTTGTTCCTTGCATGAACATAATTTATCTCTCAAACCATAATGATCATTATTTATTCCTTAACCTAATGTGATATCTAACATGCGGGATAATGTTAGTCATTATTTTAAATTCCCCCTTTCTACCTTGCAACTTTTAAAGAACTTATTTCCATTTTATGATGACATTTATCCTCATATATATTAATGTTACAAAAAATGATTTAAGAAATTTAAATTCATTTTTACTCACATCATATTCATTAACAACTTGGACTATTAAATGTTCTTGGACATCATCCTTCCACTAATATTTTCCTTGTTTGTGTTTAATTTTCTAAAAATTTGTGATAAAATACCCTATGCTAAAACATCTACAACATTGAAAAGATATACTTTTGTAATCAAGGGATTGAATCCATTTATAATCCTTAACTATCATATAGACATGTGTAGGAAGATCATTTGTAATGTTGATATTAACAAGAATTTCCACATATGTAGAATGCTCCAAATTTTTTGTTATGATATCCATGCTCATGAACTCACCTATAATGTTTCCTACAGCCTAAAGAATGTTATTATGAAAAAACTACAATGGTAAGTGTGGAATTAGAACCTATATTAGATTTGAATTGAACAATTTAGCGAGGGGGTTGAAAATAGGTAACCAAGGCTTAGCCAACAGTATGTGCTGATCCCAAACCCATTAGTAATCATTGAAGCCCTGATTATTTTTATGAAAGTTATATATCTTTCACTAAAAGGATCATTTTTGTGTTTCGAAAAGAATTTTAATAAATATTTATCAATATGTGTTAATAGTTTTGGCCCTATGAAACTCATGTCATCGATTATAATATATAAAATAAGTGTATTAGAATGAGAAAGTGGATGAATATAATTTAATCACTAATAAATATTAGTTTCTTACATGAGCATAGTTTATCTCTTAAACCACAATGGAAATGATTTATTCCTCAAATCACATTGAATACAATTCATATTATATTTTGATTGTGATTTTTATGTAGGCAAATGATTGTAGAAGTCATCGATAAATGATGGGTGTCATATTTAACTTGTGGGACAATGTTAGTCATAATTTTATATTCCACCTTTCCACCTGCAACTCTTCCCAAAAAGTTAATTTATATTTTATGACACCACATATCCTAATAAATATGTGGCTAAATATACACACACACATATACATGTGTATTTATACATATACATAAATATATATGTCTGTGTAGATGTATATATATGTGTATGTATCTATCTAGACACACACACACACACACATACATGTATACATGTATGTATCTATACATACATATATATGTAAATATATGCATATACATATACTATACATACAAATGTGTGTACACACACACACAAACAGATATAAATATACATACATACATAGAAACACACACACATGTATGTATCTATATATGTATGTATTCACACACACACACACACACACACACACACACACACACACACACACACACACACACACACACACACACACACACACACACACACACACACACACACACACACACACACACACGCACGCGCGCACACGCACAATATACAATATTTTCCTTTTGACAAAACAAATAAAAATTCCCACCACAACATGAGGTTGATCATGGTGGGTTTTAGTTTCACCATAATTTACTTTTATTTTTTTCATGCAAAAAAAATGTTCATGTAAAAGACTTTTCTTATATTAAATGTATATATTTGAGAGAGCTATGTATTTTGGTTGATTAATATAAGGAAGAATAAATATCATCCACATAGTTGTGGTAGTAAAAATATTATAAGTTTTGAACTACCATCTACTTAGATGAGAAATAAATTGTTGAGTATAAATTTTTTTCCATTTTTATTAGTTATGTAAGTAAAAAAAATATAATATATGAGTTTACCATGTAAATATTTATTTAAACTTATAACACACCATCAATTAATTCATTTATTTTAATGCATTATGGATATATTACCCATGTTAATTCCTTTCTAATGGAAAAACTCTTGTTTACCCATGTTGGTCATTTTTAATGGAAAAACTAATGTTATCTATATTTTCAAATAGATTTCATAATCCAACCAAGATATATATATATATATATATATATATATATATATATATATATATATATATATATATATATATTTTATAATAAAAATAACTCATCCCCCTTCTCATGCAATGAAACTTCTCGATAGTTTTTTTTAACAAAAATTTACTAAAAATAATTATATTAGTTACTCTTATGAGAGCCACTTTTTTTAATATTTATCATTTTTTATGATTAAAATATTACTAACACATATTTTAACTTTACCCCCTTTTATTTTATAATATATATGTCATTAGATTAAAATAAATAAATATCACTAACATATTTAAACTAATTATTTTACAAGAAAATAAATCACCCTAAATATAGTTAATTAATCTATAATATGAATATGAATATATTTTAAGGTTTAAATTTAACTATAAAATTTAATAGGCAACAAGAGAAATAATTTTAACATAAAATTTCTATAGAAGTGCAACCACACATCCTTCTAATATATGTGATCATAATGTTTAGGGTATTAGATAGAGTGAAACCACACATCTATGAAGCCAAAATCACCAAAGAATCTTTGGTTGGGCTCCAAACTATATATGAAGCCAAAACTGAGAGCACAATTCTACATTTACAAGTCAACTCAACTCTCTCAAATTGAGATCTAGTGAAAAAGTGGAGGCTTTTCTTAGATGTGTTGCAATGTTGAGGGCATCACTTCAATATTTGGGTGAGATAATTTAAGATGACTATCTTGTACCCATTATCTTAATAGCTCTACCACCATCATACATGATTTTTGTGTCCACTTTGACTATCACACAATAGAAACCAAGTTTTGAAAAACTTTTGAATATGTTACAAAAAGAAGAGTCTTTCAATAGTCAAGAAGAATGAGAAGGACATGTTATAGATTCTAATCAATAGAAAGGAACTAAACCATTAATGTCTTCATCAAAATAAAATCCAAGTCAAAATTTAGGAGGTAAGTCACATAAACAATGTCTTGTTTATGGTTGTTAGGGACATGAACTCAAAGATTGTTGGTATAATACCTTCAAAAAGTTTCTTCTAGTGTTCATAAGTTCACTAACCAATAATCATCCCTTATGATATCTATTAAACCATAAGAAAAAAAAGGGAAATTGGAAAAATAAACACAAACAACAAGGCAATGTTGTTGAATAAAAATAAAATGACAATTATGGATACTTCTTGTACTTTTATAATGTTCATGGAGAATCTTCTTCACAAAGTGACATTTGGTATGTTGACTCAGGTGTAACCTAACATATGATAGGAAAAAAGATTGGTTTTCAACATTGAAGGACATACCCAATAAAAATCATGTTCTATTGGGTGATGATACCTCATATAGTGTGAAAAGAATTGGTAACATTGCCTTACCTCTTGGTATGCAAACCTATAGAATAACACATGTTCTATATATACCCAATTTAACTAAAAATCTATTATCAATCAATCAGCTCTTAGACCATAATTTGAACATTGATTTTGGCTATAAATGTGGAAATAAAATGTGTTTGATTAGAGATAAATCAAATAACTCAATTTTTTTGCATGAACATCCAATGTTAACCACATGTTTCAGATTGATTTCATTTAGAAAAACAATTAGACACTCATAGTAAAGGACACAAGCTTAGAATAATTATGGCACAAAATATTTGGTCACATTAATTTTAAATATATCAACACACTCCACTATTATAACATGATTTCTTAGTAGGAAAACAACATAGAGATCGATTTCAACAAATTACCTATAGATCTAATGGTAAACTTGATCTGGTTCAAACCGATCTGTGCAGACCAATGAAATAAAGACATGTTGGGTTTAAGTACTTAATACCATTTGCTGATAATTTATATAGAAAAATGTGGGTCTAATACGTGAAAATAAAGAGTTAAGCCTTTGAAACTTTCAATAAATTCAAAGTGGCTGTTGAAATAGAAACTGGTAAAAAAAAGACCCTCTACTCAGATTGTGGGGGGAATTCACTAGTAATGAATTCAAAGCATTTTTTTAATAAAATGGCATTCATCATCAAATGAAACCTCCACATACACCATAAAAAATATAAGTATTGGATAGAGGAATCATACTATCATGGAAATAGTGTGATGTATGATACATGATTCAGGCTTGACAAAGACATTTTGGGTAGAAGCAATCAAAACTATAGCCTATATACTCAATAAAGTTACCACTATAGGTCTTAATGAAGTAGCACCATATGAATAATGGTGAAGGAAAAATTCATCTATATCACATCTTCAAGTTTTTGGATGCTAAGAAAGTATGCACATTGCTAAAGTAGAATGAACTAAACTTGATATAAAAGCCAAAAAGTATGTATTCTTCGGGTATAGTGAAGAAGCACTTGCTTATAGACTCATGTATCCAAAAAATAGACAAATATACACTAGCAGGGATGTTGAGTTCTTTGACAAGACATAAGCTGATGCTCCTTCTATAAGCTCACTTGATAAACTAATTAGTTCCATAGAAAATGTAAAAGATGGAAATCCACCAGTAGATGATAATGATGATGGGAATAATGGTGATGCTCCACCACCCATAGGAACTACTCAAGATATGCCTAAATGGTATACAAGTATACTAAGAGATGCTAAATTGGATAGTGTTATAGATACATCTTCCACTAGACCAAGGATTTGTGGTATGGATTGAGGATACTTCAATTTAGCCTTAATGAGTAAAGTTGTTGTATTTGTCAAGCCTTCTATAGTTTAGGAAGCCCTATAGTGGAAACCTTAAAAATATGGCATGGATGCATAATATAATTCATTAATAAAGAATAAAACATGGTAGCTTATAGACCTTTCACCAGGGAAGAAGCCAATTAGATGCAAATGGGTCTTCAAGACAAAGTACAAAGTAGATGGAAGTCTCAACAACCATAAGGCAAGGTTGGTTGAAAAGGGGATTTCTTAGAGAGAAGGCATCAATAATGAGGATATGTTTGCTTTCCAGAGCTAAGATCAAAATAATCAAGATTATTTTTTCTCTAGCTACTCAATTTGGTTAGAAAGTCCATCAAATGGATGTCAAAAGTGCTTTTATTAATGGAGACTTACAAGAAGAAGTATACATGACTCAACTAGAAGGTTTTTTCATTCCATGAAAAGAACATAAAGTTTATAGACTTGTAAAATCATTGTATGGTCTAAAATAAGCTCTTAAGGCATGGTATATCAATATTGATGAGCTTCTATTGAAACATGGATTTAAAAGGAGTCCATACAATCCCAATATCTACCTCAAACAACAAGAGGGGGAGATGGTAAATATCATTGTATATGTTGATGATCTAGTCATCACTAGCAATTCATTGAAGATGATTAAGGTAACAAAGAATGATCTAAATAGATCATTTGACATGATAGATCTTAGGATTCTACATTATTGTCTTGGTTTATAAATTTTGTAGAGAGAAAATCACATTTTAAAAATCTCAACTCAAATATTTTAGGATAATGCTCAAGAAATTTCACATGATGGATAGAAAACCAATTACCAAACCTATGGAGATAAAACTTTAGCTATCTTGAGTAGATACATCACCATAGGTAAATACAAATCTATATCGATAGTTGATAGGGAGTCTTATTTACCTAAATTATACTAAGCCAAACATCATCTATTCTTTTAGTTATCTCTCAAGGTTCAGTCACTAGAAATCAGTAATGTGGGTATTAGGGTACATAAGAGGAACTATGGATTTTGGCATAGAATAAAATAAGAATAAAAAATTATTCTTGATAAGATACATAGATTAAGATCATTCACATAACATTGATGATATAAAACCTACTTCAAGATTTGTATTCTTTTTGGGATCTAGACTGATATCATGGGGTTGGGGTAAGAAGCAAACTTATTTTTCAAGATCCTTCATAGAAACAAAATATCATGCCATAAGAAGAGATATTTATGAAGATATCTCACTCAAACATATACTTGAAGGATTTCAGTTACCATAGAGTCAACCAACACTTCTTCATGTAGACAATGAACAAGTAGTGAAGCTTGTTTACAATCCTATATTTCATGAATGTACCAAACACTTTGAGGTGAAAGTAAATTTAATTCATGAACTTGTTTATAACAACAACATCCAACTATAATATTTACCAATAGATTATTAGAATGTAGATTTTTTACACTAAATCACTTGTGTAGGAAAAATTTGAGGCATTTAGAGAATCTCTCTCTTGTTCACTTGAGACAATATTTAATTAAGTGGGGAATATTAGGTTTATCCTAAGGGGCGTTTAATTCACCATTTAAAAATAAATGTAATTTAACAATATTTTATTACTCATGGTATTTAGGATATTTAAATATGATTATTCAAACCTTTTTACAGTTCATTTGTCTGCTATATAATATTTTAGAGTTCACATAGATTTTGGATCAGGATAAGATAATGCCCACCCTATTAAATAGGGAATATTTTTGGCATTAATATTTATATAAATTCATAATATTTGTAATGTTTTCATTAAATGGAATGAATATCACTATTATTACTCCTTAATACCGTCAACCAAACACCCCTGTACTTAATCTTTGTCACTTGTGCTAGAAGCCAATCCATGACATACAACATTGAGGAATTTTTAGATGAAATCCAATCTCATCTCACCTCCTGAATGATGGAGTTGAATGATTCCCTTCATGGAATTTATGCAAAAAATACCATGCTTTAAAAAAAATGAATATATTTTAATGGTAGACTTCTATCTTGAACCACACTACATCGTCATAATTTAGAATTTCCAAAAACTAATAGTATGAAATGAACTATCGAAATTTACCATGTTGAATATTAGCTTAGCTTGCACAATAAATTATAGGTAACAAGGGTAACCATTTCCTCATTTCACTTAGATAATGGATTTTTACAATGGTACCAATAGTATTATAAATATCATACATAACCCACTTGATATGATAGTTTCAAACCCTTGTATGTTTCCTTTGGTCCCAATGCTTATGATGGTTTCATAAGAGCTCTGGCTAAACCATGGCATATCAAAATGGTCCATGAGTATCAAGCTAAATTTTAAAAGTTTGATAAAGAGAATGAAAAGCTAAATGATTACTTTTTGAAGAGTTGGTTTATATATGTCTCAAATATATAATTCACATGGAGGTGAACATGTTTAAACTAGATAACATGATGGAAGCATTAGGATTGGAAAAGATGGTAGAAGATAAGATCACTTCTCAGCAATGTTATTAAAACATTGGCTCTTTCAAGCCATTTATAACACCATGTCTAGTCACAAAACCTCCTCTAAAATTCACTCCTATTATATGTCTTATAGAGGTAGGAATGTATTCTCATCATGAAAGAAGGCCATGCTAGAACTATGATGAAAAATAGTCGAAAGGACATGAGTCTATAAAAAAATTTGGAATTCAAATCAACCATAGATGCTAAATAATTGGAAGAATATCAAGATTCCCATTGTGAATAATTTAAAGTTGAAGAACCTAGCAACAAAAAAATTCACCTTTAAATTTTGGTGCATACCTTGGATGGCTTAACCACTCTCTAGAATATGAGACTAAGGGGATATTTTAAAAAACAACCCCTCACTATTATCTTTAAATCTATTAGTACACGTAACTACATTGATTCTTAGTGATCCAAACATAATTATTTTTATGTTTATGATTTTTTCAAGTTTTGATATCATGATGAAGAAATGAGGAACCTTAAATTATAAAGAAAAATACTCCAATGTCTACATTTCAATAAGGGATTATAATTTGAAATTAGGCATGTTTATATTCTACCTCTAGGTGGTTCTGAAAATGTTTTAGGAACATAATAGATTCAAACATTAGGCCCTATCCAATAGGAATTTTCATATCTATGGATGTAATTCAATGATAAGGATTAGTAAAAAATATTAAGTGGCATCACACAATGATATAAAATTATAATTATTTCTCACCATATGGAAAATTTTCTAAAATGGAATCTCATGGGTTGGTTTCCCATCTTTGTGCCACCTAGTTGAATGAATCCACCAATTCTAACCACCAACCATAATTACAACAACTCTAGTAAAATCAAGAAATTATTTTGAGTAAACTAAAGGGTTACCACCATAAAGACCTAAATATCATGCGATTCAACTGATTATAGGACATGTACCTCCAAAAATTCATTCTTATAGGTACCCATTTCTAAAAAAGAATGAAACACAAAATAAATGGTGTAAGAATTGTTGTTGGCTTGAGTCATTAGGGTTATCAACAGTTCTTAATATTCGCCTATATTTTTGGTATGGAAAAAATATGGGTCTTGGTGCCTCTATATTAATTTACACATACTTAACAAATTCACTATTATTGATAAGTTGATATCATTCTATTGATCGATGAGGTACCGGATGAATTGCATGGATCTAACTTCTTTTTCAATAAAAGTTATGAGGTTATGCGAAAATATATTGATAAGGTCTGACTGTGAATTTTTTTAAAGATAACTCAACCTTAATCCAAGAATGAGATATTGAGGCGTAGTGATACTAAGTACAAAATAATATGGTGTTATATCTTATAAAGAAAGAAAGTTATGGGGATCCCAAATTTAGTTATCCATGTGAATCTAACCTTAAGTCACTTTGATGCTCCTTGGCTATGATAAACCTTGTGTATCAATTTTTTAACTATGGTAGACACATTATTCTATGCTTGTGCCTATAGTTAGTGAACTTGAAGCTCTATTCAATGTATTTATCCACATAGACCATACCAAATGAAGACAATGGTGGCTAGTTCATTATTTTTATGGAATGATGTTTATTTATATTCTTCTATTCTAACTCAGTAACCTAACCATATTAGTATATAAATACTAATTATAGTTAGAGGCACAAAATTTTTATTTATTATTAGTGTGAGTTGTATGTTACTGTGTATGTTGAGTGTTGGGGTTATATGATTTTCATAAGCATGTTTATATTAAAGAAATATTTTTTTTAGAGTATCATGGGAGGTTGATATGCATCATCAAATATTGCATATGGTCCTGGATTTAGGCAAACGTCACTCGAGATGTGTGATGGTACCAAACAACTTATGTGGGTCTCCAATGTGAAAGAGTAAACCCATTGAATATTAAAATGTTTTTTTACCTTATTCAATATCTATAGTGAGTTGTTGAACATTCCCAATTTTACATGTAAAAACCCTTAAAATGCATGGGTCATGTGGATACTAAAAGACCTCGATGGCATGCATGTTTGTGCATGCATGAATGCATGCATGTTGGTACATATGTGAATGCATGTGTGTGATTGTCTATAAGGGAGATAACTATACCACAACCTTTATATGATATTATGTATAGGATGGTGTTAAATATACCAAAAATTTTGTGATATGAATCTTCCTTTGGACTGTGTGTGCATATATGTATAATGGAGATAACTATACCATAACATTTATATTATATTAGGTATAGGAGGGTATTATATATACCACAAATTCTATGATATTCATATTCCATTAGGATTATCTAATGATTGTGTGATTGTTATTTTGTGATGTTGATAAGTATTTATTTCATGATTTAATATTTTCAACCATGTTTATTGATGATATTTTGTGTTTGTGGGGGTGCATAGGAGTCATGTGTGGGTGAACGTATAACCACACATGGGTGCACAAATTCATAGGTGCATGTTCATGTATGTAACATGACTATTATTTATGATCGGTGGCTACTCCATGTGTATTTAGTTCTAATGTGGCCAAGACCCTTGTATATAAAGTGAGGAAAATAATCAAATAATTTTTTTTGATAATATAATATATGACCTTGAGCTAAATGAGGATTTTATATCAATTTTTTGACTTGGACAAAGTCACTCTCTATATTTTTGACTTAAATACAACATCCTTGATTCTTCTTATGCAGGTGTGCAAAGGTTGATCTATAGGTAGCTTAAAGAATGGAGTGAGTGCATTATAAACTAACACTTAGTTTATTATAACTCAGTAGTAGGGTTTATTTATCTTTCAATTAGTTTAGGTAAAGTTACCTCTTATAGGCCCATAATCTATAGGTCCTAAAATCATAACCTAGCCTATGCTCAATTACATGAACCATGACTAACTTGGTAACCTAACCATCTTAGTTTATAAATATTAATTGTAGTTTGAGGTACAATAATTCTATTTCCTATTATTAGGAATTGTATGTTGGTGTGTATGTTGAGCGTTGGACTCAGATGCTTTGCATAAGCACATTTATGTTAAAGAAACAAAAAAAGTGTGGGTTTTTTAAGGGTATCATCAGTGGTTGATATACATCATCAAATATTGCACATGATCCTTGAATCTAGGAAACCATAGTCAAGATGTGTGATGGGACCAAAAATCAAGGTTGAAGTTCTTACCTTAATAGGTTCTAATTGGTGGCTCAATATCATATTTAAAATATTATGATTGAATGGGACATAATGGTGGTTATTAATCCCCTCTATAATCATGTCTCTAAGATTCTAAAAATTGAAAATGTCCTCCATATATTTTGGGAAATTTTTAATGATTTCATTGGTTATCAAGCATAACGTTATTTTAGAGAATCAAACAAGATAAAGCTATTAATAATATTGATAATATGAAGCTAGATAATTTCCATGAAATTTGACCTTGATTAAAATACTAGGGGTTAGGGTATTTGGAGTCTATCATGATTTTAAAGTTTGAATATAATTTTGGTGACATTAATTAGTTTTCATATTTTGGTTTATAAATCTGACACGGGGTTCCTTTCCACTAGGTACACTTTGCTTAAGGTTTGATGTTGAACTATAAGTGATCATAGGTGGTGTGGCTCTCAAGTCCTTTATTGACTTAATTTTTTCTAATTAAAACTAGAGATGGAATCAAATGTGTTTGGGTTGCATTTAGGATGATAAACTCGTATTCTCTAAGCAACTTCTTCCTCTATTGTTCCTATTTTGGTGTGTGTTATGCAATTTTGCCTTGCACCTAGGATTTGGCTTCTTTTTTCTTAGCCACCACAAGTACTTCCTTCTTATTCCATTACTTCTCCCTATGTGGATTAAAATGAGAAATAGGTTTCTATTGTATCATTTAATATGAGTGGCAAAATACTATGTTATTGTCTAAAACATGGGAAATTTTCAAGCCATCAAACAAATTTAGTGGTGGATTCAATGCTCATCATTAATTTAATGGACATGTTTGATGTGGTTTTTCCTATTGACCTTCTCATTTTTAGTTATGAATGAATGGGTATTGTTTTAATGGTAATATTCCAAAAATTAGAGACTTGCTTCCTCAAATTAGCGAAGTTTGTCATTGATTCTTAGGTATTAATCAAAGCATGGAAAGGGTTGGAAGAGACCATGGGATCTATTTATCATGGAGATTTGGTGCCCCTAGTGTGACATATTCTTATTTATCAATAATGATTAAAAAATGGTAGCCATATTGGTAGCGTAGGTAGAAAATAAATTGCTGAGGCTAAAAAGATACCACAAGGGTGTCCCTATGGTTAATGTCAGGGATCTCTATATGGGATATTCTTCTTCCTTTCCTTTTGGCCATGGGGTGGATTTGACTTTGGTTATGTTCATGGACATGTATTCTAAGATGAAGGGAGTTTTGTGAAGATTATATGCCTCATTTTAGGTGGTAGCATGGATTATGAGATGGAGGGAGTGTTATGAGGTTTTCATGCTTCCTTTTAGGTCTTAGTTTCATTTGCTCTATTATATTATGTTATGCTTATTAGTTTGGTAGTTATAATGATAGTATTATTCCCTATATGGTTAAGTATTCTCAATTATTTTTTGTTGGTTTAGTTGGTGTAATTCCTAGTTTGGTTTGATTGGTTTATTCTTTTTGGTATCTAGTGTTTTTGTTGATCTATTTTGGCTTGGTTAGTTGGTTTGAATGGGTCATGTATGACCTTAGTACCTATATATTTTTAATTATTTTGAAATAATTTTGAGTTATTCTATAGAAAAAATGGTGGGGTATCCTAAACCCCTATTTAGTTATAAAAATTAGATAAGAGTTACCATCAGACTTTAATGGAGTCCAGGCTTAGATTCTGATGCAATAGAGGAATCATGGATAGTAAAACTTCACCTTCAACATCAGTGTTTAATATAGTCTAGGCTTTCAACCCTTCACTAGATTCACATTTAGAATTATTTTCAAAATCTGTCTTAAACCACCCTAAATGGAGATAAAAATTAAACAGACATTTCTAGGGCCTCACTTTCCTACTCACAATTTTCTTGTTTAATTGAACTATCTATTTATTTCATTAGTTACTATGAAAATATATTAACTTCCATAAAACATTCATATAACTTAATTTATTTATGTTTCAAATATAATTGAAATATAATTATTATTAAATAATTTTAAATATTTATTTAATATAGAAATGTTATTAAAAAAATTTCTATACAATACTAGTTTCTTCCCTATATGAAAGACTTTAAAATTTAAAAAATTATCAATAAAACACTTTAACAAAAAATAATACACTAGTAGTTACCCTGAGGGTGCAAGGAATGTTTTAAGGAATCACAGACATTGTCATGAGCACACTGCATGATATTATTTAACATTTATCCTAGGTGGGGTGGTTTGGAAACTATTGTGTAATCCATCGACGATGGGGTCTACATGTGGATCGATAATGATGATGACTACATAAACCACACGGTCTCCATTTTTTAATCTATTTTTTCATTATATGGAACCCATCAATTAGTCGATCATGTACACTATTTATTTAAAGCATGTTTGACACCATGTTTACATATAGACAAATTCAAATATCTTAATATGCAAATGGAATGTTAGTTGATCATGAGAAAGTGAACTACATTTGTACACATTGTAATTTTTCTAGAAATAGGATATAGAAAACTATAAAAGAGATTAAAAAAAGATAACTAGAGTCTTATCATTTGTAAATTTACATTTAATAAATGTATAGAATAATATATTATAGTTTGATTGGATACAAATGAAGTGGTAAAGGTAATCCTCTCAATCTTTTTTCGTTTGATTTCCTTACATTATAGCAGGAATCTTTCATTATTGCCAACTATTCAAATATAAAAGTAGGGGAGATATATATGGCATTAAGGGAGTGTACTTTCAATATAGTATTAAAGGTCAAGCCCTACAATCTATGTTACCAATTTAACTATTTATTTTTCAAGAGTCATTCCCTATGATTTATGTATGGTTAGACCCCATGACATTTTGATAGGTAATTGTCTATGATTTGCTTGAGTAATAGGAGGAATTGGAAGGTGCAAAGGATTTTTACTATCCCATGGTGGACCTAAGTATTTTTTGAATGAAATAAATATGTACATAGGCAATGATGGTGGCTTCTATCCCATATTATAGATAAAGTGAATAATTTCAACAGATGCTCCATTAACCAATCCTAATTTCACCCATAGATTTGTTGATAGCATGATTTCATGTCTCTTACATAAAAGCATAATTGATTTAATTTAAATATCATTTTAGTGATATGTCTCTGTAGTTATGATTTATTCATATGTATAGATTACAATTGCAATGTTTAAGGATTTTAGCATTTCATTATTATGGATTATTGCCAATATGTTAGTTGAAAATATGTGCATTGAGTGTTTAAAATGATGTTGTTCGTATGAAAAAATGAATTATGATGTCTTTGACATGAGAGTAAACTAATATTTTTATATAGGGATTGCATTTATTTTATTTGATAGAAAATTTCTAAAGTCCAATTGTTGTTTAATACATCTTTTTTGGAAAAAAATGCTTCCAATGTCATAATTGTATCAAAGAGGCAACATAACATATGACCAAAATACCTACCTGCATACATTAGAATATCATTTACAAGTGGTATATGTCCTAAGTACCCAAAAAGTATTATTTAACAACCATCAAAGTTTTTATTGTTATGGTGTGGGGCTTCACACATTTCACTATTTATGTTACCAAAAATCTTTGGGCATATAAAGTTGATTTCATCTAGTAGTATATATTAAATGTATCTCAATTCCTCTTGAAATTTGTAAATGCATCCCAATTAATAGGTTTCATTTCTTAGATAAGAATGTGTAAGATTGAATGTATTGTTCTTGTATTAATGTTAAATGTTAAAACACTAGTTGGAACTAGTAGAAGTAGGGGAGATTTACCTATAACAAAAACCAAATCCAAGCAATGTTTGATGCTAATTATAATAAATGAATTACATATACTTAATGTTCCATGTATAATCATGCTAAGGGGGATGGTTGATATTTTTTTCTAGGCATGCATCTCAATTATATTAAATGCATGTTGTTATTATCAGAGTTGTTGCCAGAATCTGGATAATGCAAGTGTAATGGAGATGTGATCACATGAGTTGAAGCAAGTGCACACCACATAGATGCTAAAGAAATTTGAAAATAACACAAGAAGATAAATTTCACAAGACAAAATGGAGAAAACCAAAATTTGATTAACATGAGATGGCCAAAGTGAGGAATACATATAGGAGAGTACGTAAGTAGCTCCTCCACAAAAGGTGGACAAGGCATGCCAAGAATAGACTTTAACTCCTCCATGAAAGGTGGTGACAAGGTGCTAAGAATAGAGAAGTAACTCCCATAAAGGGAGTTGCTTATGACACTTATGACACATCTATGACAAACACCTCCACATAAGCTAGCCTATCCCACAAATGTAGGAAAACTCTATGTATGCACAAGAAATACAATTTCCCTAATTAATAAATAGGGAAATATAAAAACCTACACTAATACCCACCCATAAGCATAGCTTAGGTGGGTAGTGTGTAAATCTAAAATGTGTCCTGGCAACTAGGCCTGATGAGGTACCCATGTATAAATGCAATCTCCCATAAGATAGAGAAAAGGAGAAAACCCATAGGAAAAACTCCCCCCCAAAAGAGAGACAAAATAAAAGAAGAGCCTAGAAGGCCCCCCTGAAGATGATGTTGCTACAGATGTGGACCGCACCCCAAGAAGATCTTGTAGATGAATGAAATTTCTCTCAGTGAAAGGTTTAGTGAAGATGTCTACAACCTACTCTAAAGATTGGCAAAATATCAAGTCAATGACTTAACTATGAATAAGCTCTTGAATGAAATGCATGTGAATCTCTATGTGCTTGGTCTACTAGTGCTGAACTGGATTCCCATAAATCTGAATGGTATTCTGGTTGTCACAATAAATGATGGTGGGCTACCTGATAGGAATGCCAAACTCAAAAAAAATCCCCTGAAGCCAAATAGCCTTAGTAGTTGCATTAAAAACTCCCCTATACTCTACCTTTGTGGATGATATAACAATAGCATTTAGCATCTTGCTAGACCAATTAATAGGACCAAAACCTAGAGAGAAATTGTAAGCAGAAGTGGACTTGTAAGTCTGTGAATCACCAGCCTAGTTTGAATCTGTATATCGAACCAAGTCAACCTCTATGCCAAATTTGTAATGAATCCCGTATCTATGTGAACCCTGTATGTGGTGCAAGATCCTCTTAACTACTTTCTAATGCATCCCATGAGGTTCTTACATGAATCTAGATACAAGTCCCACTATTTATGATATATCAAGCTTGGTGTGAGTCAAGTAGATTAGACTTCCAACAAGTTGTCGATACCTAGTGGGATCAACCAATGGTGAAGGGCAATCAACCTCAAGCTTGAATCCTGATAGAAAGGGAGTCAGAGATGGCTTGTAATCAGCCATGTGAAATTGAGCCAATAAGTCAAGAGCATACTTAGGCTGTGCAAGAGAAATCGCTAAATCTAATTATGAGATCTTGATGCCAAGGAATTAGTGCAACACACCCAAGTCTGTCATGTCAAATCTATCTTAGAGAGATGCCTTCACCACTGTAATAGCTAATGAATAACTCCTGGTGATCAAAAGGTCATCAACATATAGAACCAAAATCAAGAGCGAATCATCCTATCGTAAGAAGTAGACATTGGGATTAGAATGGCACCTAATGAAATCTACTGTGAGAAGGAAGGAATCCATCTTGGCATACCAAGCTTGAGGGGCCTATTTGAGGCCATAGATAGATTTCCTAAGTCTGCATACTAAGGAATAATCTTGAACAAATCTTAGCGACTGCTCTATGTAGATCTCCTCCTCTAGGTCTCTGTGAAGAAAGGCACTCTTCACATCCATCTGATGCACATCCCAACCATGTGATGTGGCAATAGCTAAGTTGAGTTAGATATAAGTCATATTTAAAATAGGTTCAAAGGTCTCTGAGTAATCAATTCCTACCACTTGTGAGAAACCCTTGGTGACCAATCACGCCTTGTACTTATCAATAAACCCATCTGCTGAAAACTTGGTCCGATATATCCACCTACATCAAACCATCTTTCTTCCTTTAGGAAGTGAAGTCAAATCCCAAGTGTGATTTTTGATTAAGGAAGAATATTCTTCCTCCATAGCACTATCCCACTTAGGTACCCTTGATGCCTCTCAAAAAGTCTATGGATCTAAAACTATTGCAAAGAAGGCATGTGGATCTCTCTAAAAATCCCCCTAGTACGTCTGTCATCTGCAGGATCTCCTATCCAAGTGCCAACACTCTCAAGTGTCTGTCCAGCCCAAAGTGGCTCAAAAGTGGGTGAGTCAGGTGCTAACTCCTCATCCTCTGATTGACTAGAGGTAGATGACTCTACATCATTGTCCTCACTATCTGAACTCTAAGAAGAAGATGTCTCTGGCTCAAGAACCTATTGTGTCTGATTTGAATCTAATGAAGAATCATCATGAAGAAGTAGATCTAATGAGGGAGAAGAAGTGTCAAGTGTTGAGTCTCTAAGACTCTCCTAAAAATGGACACTTCTCTCGATGAATAACTCATGAGTGATAGGATCTAAAAGGTGATATCCCCTAATACCATTTGGATATCCTACAAAGATGTAAGGCTTGGACTGACGTTCCATAGCTTTGTGTTTCTTTTTCAAAATGTGGGCAATGGTTGGGGATCCAAAACCCCTAAGGTTCTCAACATCATGTTTCCTTTTATGCTAAGCTTCAAAGGGTGTTATCCCTTTCAAAGCTTTCTGAGAAACCCTGTTTTGAATGTAGCAAGCATAATTGATGGCTTTGGCCTAATACTATGGTGCTAAGGATTTGGAGTGAATCATATAGCTACCCATTTCTTTCAAGAACCTATTTTTGCATTCTGTAACCCCATTCTATGAAGGATTGTAAGTGACTGTGCACTGCAAATCAATCTCCTTTATGGTGCAAAATTGCTCAAACTTGATGCTGACATACTCCCTTCCATTATTAATTCAAAGAACCTTGATGGATTTCTCACTCTATTTCTCAATAAGAGCCTTGAAGTCTAGAAAATATTCAAACACTTCAAACTTTTGTTTGAGAAAATATATCCAAGCGTACCTAAAGAAATCATCAATGAAAGTAAGGATGTACTTGGCCCTTGTGAAAGATGGTTTGGGAAAGGGTCCCGATACATCACTATGGACTAACTCCAAACATTGTGAAGCCCTCCAAGCTTTGCCTTTGTCAAATTTTTCTTTGGGATGCTTTCCAAGGGAGCACCCGTCACAAAGTCCTTTTGAGCATTAGACATGAGGCAAGCCAATGACCATGTCATATTTACAAAGTTGCTCAAACTAGCGGTAGTTAAGGTGGCCAAACCACTCATGCCACAATTTGCTAACTCCATCTGAATGAGTCAGTAATGCTGTTAGAAAAGAAACCAGTGAAAAATGTGAGGTGTATAACCTTCCTTGGTGATCTACCCTACCCACTGCCACTGTAGTATCACTATGCAACTCCCTGATAGCCACTGAATTTGGTGAAAACTCAACTCTCATGTCCTGACCAATGTGAGTGATTTGGTACACTGATAGAAAATTGGTTGAAAGAGAAGGAACACTTAGAACATTATTGAATATTCCTCCTTCCATTTCAAATGACCCTCTCCCTACAATATAAACTGATGTGTCATCACCCAAACTAATTGAAGTCATGCTACAAAGCTCTAAAGATGAAAATTTAACTTGTGAAGAGCCCATGTGGTGAGAAGAACTCGAGTTGATGACCCATGATGTTGTAGAATCTATATTTTCTATAAGGACCTTGCCCTTTTCTTTCTCTTTACCCTTGCCTTTTGCATTGGTAGAATCTTGGGTAGATGAATTTTGCTTGATGGACTCAGGAACACCTATGTTGTTCTTCTCTAGAAGATGAGTTAGGTGATCTATTTGTTTCTTCATGTATTTGTGTTCATCATGCCCTATATTTTTACAATAAGCATACTTAACCTTCTCCTTCTTAGGTTTAACATTGGAGGATGAAGACTCAGTGTTGTTTTTGGCAGGATTGTTGTTTTCTTTCTTCTTCTCCTGGTCCTTATTCTTTTTCTTCTTCTCCTTTGTTGAAGTCTTAACCTTACTATTTATAGCTATCAAAGCTTAGGGCTAAGTAGACTTCATTTTGCCCATTTGAATTAGATTATCTTGCTCCCTAGTCAAGTTGGCAATGAATGAATCCAAAGAAGGCATTTTCCATGTAGTGCCAAGGGCACTTTTTTTGGCATGGAAAGTGGAGACAAAGATTGAATAGCTTGGACCTAACTTTGGGAGAATAGAAAGTATGAGTTGATCATCTTTCTTCTCTATCCCACATTCTTTCAATTACAATCTAAGGGCCTTAAACTTAGTGAAGAAGTCCTGTAGGGTGTCAAAATTGCTAGGACTTAGACTTATGAGTTCATTTTCAAGCTCATGACCTCTCATCTCATCAAGCTTTCCAAATAAATTTTCTAAGGTGTCCCATATGTCATTAGGAGTCTAGGAGGATTTTAGATGGAAGAGAAGTTTTGGAGACATAGACAAGCTTAGTAATCAATAGGCTTCATCACTATGTTGTACCACTTGACCTTTTCAGCATCAGTGTTGGGTTCTAATTTAGTACCCATGGTGATCCTATCAAACCCTTTGCTTCTAGGAATGATTGACATTTTAACCTTCCATTCATGATAGTTGAAGGGTGTTAGGGGTTTAAGTTGAAAATAATCTATTTAAAGTTGAATTTAGGTGAAGTTGTGTTGATTGCAAGTTGTTAAATTATGCAGAAAAGAGAATGAAAGCAAAGATTTGCAAGTTGTGAAAAGTAATCACACCCCCATAAAATATTGAGTCCCCCTCCCCAAATATACAAGTTCATGCTCAAAAGACATCAGACTCAGCTGAGAATGCATCTTAGAGTAATCAGTGTAAGACTAAAGGAAATAGGACGTCGGACTCAGCCAAAAATGCATCCTGAGAGACCCAAATTTTTGGCACTTTATAAACTAGTACATTTTTGAAAAATAACAAGCCTACATTGTAGATAATTTAATCACAAACACTTTTACAAAAGATGGAACCCAAAATTGAGCTACCATTTGCAAGATATTAAAGGTTCAATTTTCTCGTAAACTAGTGTTTTTACAAAAAAAATACTAAAACATTAAAAAATGCATGTTATGAGAGAGAAAGTGGCCTTCCAACCACTCATTGGATTCAACACAGAATGAGGAATCCAAAGGAGGTTTGTGTGAGGGGTAATTAGCCTCCCGTTAACCTGGGCCTCACCCTTCATCTTCGACAGGTGAAGATACAAGTTTTAAATGAAAACCCCCAAATCACAAAACTGTCTAAAAAATTAAATATTTAGTCAAATTGACTAATTTTTGTTTTACAATTCAATTTTAAACTAAAAAAAAATAAACCATAGATAGAATGAAGGATTTACAAGTGTCCAAGCAGTGCCACATGGGACCCCAAGCAAGGAAGGGGTGCAAAAAACAAATAGTCTAGATTATACTTGCAGAAAAGACAAAATAACAATAGAGGTGGCAGTATGTTTTCACCAAAAACAACGGTGCATTTCTAATTTGATGGGAAAGAAAAGGTTAAAGAGTTTCTAGACTTCAACGCACAATAGGTTTACCAAAAAAAATATGCCATTTTTAGAAAAAAATAGACCTCAACGCCATACTGCCTGCTTGGCACCTTACTGGGCAAGAAAAGACTGTGGCGTGGCAGAACTGAGTGCTTTGCTAAAGTTGGCACAGACCAAAAGTTTGGCATGGAGTAGAATATGCTTGCAAAAGAAAGAACCTACAGACTTGTGCACTGTACGGCTTGATGGCATGGCTGGAAGGATGTTGTTGAGTGTTGATCGTCCCTCTACTCCTTGCACACAACAATGGCACCCAAGCTAACTGCTAAACCAGCCCCTGAAGTGAAGACAGCCAAGACACTCAAAGGCCAAGGATTCTAAGATGCAAGAAATGATACCAAAAATGATAATGCAAGTTTTTATTATTATTTTAGATTAGATCTAAAAATAAAAAAACAAAGAGAACTCCACTCCTCTTGATTTGAAAATAAACCAAAAGCATAACCAGACACACGATTACTGGGTTTACTCTGATACAATATCAGAGTTGTTTCCAGAATCTAGATAATGCAAGTGCAATGGAGATGTGATCACACAAGTTGAAGTAAGTGCACACCACATAGATGCTAAAGCAATTTGAAAATAACACAAGAAGATAAATTTCACAAGACAAATTAGAGAAAACCAAAATCTGATTAACATGAGATGGCTAAAGTGAGGAATACATATAGGAAAGTACGTAAGTAACTCCTCCACAAAAGGTGGACAAGGCACCCCAAGAATAGAATGTAACTCCTCCATCAAAGGTGGTGACAAGGTGCCAAGAATAGACAAGTAACTCCCATCAAGGGAGTTACTCATGACATTCTTATGACACTTATGACACATCTATGACACACACCTCCACATAAGCTAGCATATCCCACAAATGTAGGAAAATTCCATGTATGCACAAGAAACACAATTTCCCTAATTAATAAATAGGGCAAAATAAAAACCTACACTAATAGTTATGTAGTTGAAAACCAATGCATTGATGAGACACTTTGCGAACCATTATCTATGTATGGAATAAATGTGCTTTTCCAGTTTTTAAATTTTTATAAAGATACATGTAGGCTTATTGATATATTAAAATTATCTCAATTATGTTTATTTTCAAAGTCATGATGACCAAATATTATAATTTCATCTAACATTATTCCTTGAGGGTTGTATTCACGAGAAGAGTTCCTACTCACTCATTTATCTATCAATAATTTCAATATCCATATTGATTTTAGTGTAATCACTATTAGAGTCAAGTATGATGTTGAAATCTACACATGTTCATTCAATATGCCATGGATCATAAGAGTCTCTAAATTGATCCCACTTTATGACTATTTTTTCCTTGTTGTAACCAATGTCTGTAGCAAAATTTTGAAATTATTTACAAATATAGATATTTTCACACATAAAAATCTCAAATGAATGGGAATAAACTATGGGTATAAAATAGAATGAAGGAAATACTTGAAGAATAGCTTTAGTAACTCTTTGTCTCCATTCATTTTTTTCTCCTACTATTATAAGACCAACTCTATGCTGCTTAAATAAGGAGGATGACCTCCATAAATTTTGGATGAGATACATATGCATGAATGAAAGATGGAAATCATTCCTCAATTTGTATGATATGTAATACCTTATTTAAGGTCTATTTCCCAATGGACAAGGTAACAAATGTTCTACTACAAATAGTTAAAATAAATTTTAACAGCTTGTGACATGTTTCTTGTGCACTTATGTCTCGATCAATAATTATTTAAAATAAGAACTTATTATATGCAGTCATTATTGGGTTGTTTAATATAATAGAAGATGATATTCTAGTTAGCATATGGTAGTAGCTTTTAGATTTATATTTAGTCTTAGCTACATATTTTTCTATATATTTCAACACAAAATGAAACACATAACTAGTTGGAAATCTATGTTTTCACACCATATGGAGAGCATGTTTGCATTATGGATGTTAAATCGATCACCATTGTGTGTTTGAAATTTATCATTGATAAACATGTATAAGGCTAGATTTATTGGAAATGGGGAATTATACCTACAATAGAGAGAAATGCCTTTTTTCCAAAAACATGTTGACCGACTTCATTTGGTGTGGCACTATACTAAATTTAGAAGCTACTCATAATATTTAAAAGGATCGATAGAAAAATTATGATCAATGGTGAGTAAAAATGGATCATCAAGATAAAAATTATGTATTCTAATATGTAGTGATTAAATGTTGCATTTATTCCATCTATTTACATTATGGTCAAATAACTTGGTTGTATAATTAAGTTGAACCAAATTATCCCAATCCAATGTGTCCATTTTAGGTGTATTTTACAACCATGGATGTGTGTGAACCCTCTGTGTTTCCATTCATACCTACATTTAAACTACCAAAATTTTAAAAATGCATGTAGAGGCATTTACATTACTTATTTATTGTTTAAAAACAAAGTATAAGTATGACTAATATACCAATAGTCTCTACTGTGGAGATGCTTTATGTATAAATTATTCTCTAAAAACTTAAATTATTTTATCCATATATGAAAATGTGAGATGTGGATTTGTAATTATGATTTGAGTTATACAATAGGATTCATTATGTAGATGGGATTTTGGTATTACTGGCATGACTCTATGTAGATCTGGCCATCTAGTGTCTATTTCACTTAGGGTGAAGACTAGTATTGCATATGTCATTTGTGTAACCATATCTATCTATTCATTCTTTGATTTAGACAAAAAGTAATGTGTGATTTTAAGGAAAGACCCAAAATGTATAAGTTAATCCAAAATTCTTGAATTAGGCATTTATTTTTCATGCCCATGCAACTCAAAAATTATAATAAGGAAGTTGTCCTCACATTTTTTCTTAGTAAAGATTGTAGATGTTGCCTATGTCCTATGATGCATCATTAGGTTCAAAAATAAATATCAAAACCTTTGATGGATTCTAAACTAATTTTATTTATACTTGATTAGGTGTAACGCATACTCATGAAGTTAAACTTGATTACTATAGGGCATATGGTACATGCAAACACCCATTGGGAAAAGAGTAGGAAAATCCCTAGAAAATAATACTTCAGTGTTGTCCTCATTGATGGGAGAATTGTTGATGGCCTACTAGTCAATGATAGCTCCATTGAATTTTTTATGATTATTCATGTAGTCCCTTATGTCATTCACCTCTCTTTGTGCATGTAGAATGGACATAAAAAACATGACATTTGAGAATAGTGAGGGCCATGAGGTATAGTTGTGGTGTTATCAAATTATATCTCATTGATGTATGAAACCATAATCTCCATAGTGGTATGGGGAAGTATAAATGAGACATTAATAGGTTTTGATGGTAGGGCATCAAATGCTCATTGGTATATTTAGAAATCTACATAGTATTAGTCATTTTTTATTTTTAAGAATAGTGCTTGCATGACACAGGATTTACTAAAAAAGTAATCATATGTTTTGTTTTCTAATCCAATTCTTTGCAATATGAGTATGTCAATATTTTTAGCTTGATGAGGTAAAGACCCAATAATGGAGGAAATGTCTTGGGGAAATCTTATAGTTTGGCCACTATATTTATATTTCCCACCATGACCATGAATTACCTATAGTATTGGGTTGACTCATATAATGAATATTTATTCTACTTGTGTCAAGTTTGACAAAGCTATAAGTTATATGATTGGGTCCATATTATTAACAATAAATAATTGATTATTAGTTTTCTTATCAATGCAAAGGTTACATGTGTAGTTTCCATTATAAGTTTTTGTTTAAATACCTGGATATGACTGATTGCCAGTGAAGCATGCATGTTTTAAGGGTAGAGCATCCATTCTTGCATGGAAGCATCTATGGACCTCTGTAATATCATCATTTGGAACATACAAATTTGTACTTATTTTATGTACAAAGTATTGATGGTACCAAACTAAGTTAATATGATCCTTTTGGGTTACATAACGTAAATGATCCCACCTATTTTCATTGACTTTATGCATGTATACTTGAGTAATAATGGTTTACAAATTAGATACCTAGTTATTATACATTTTTTGTTTAATTTTTTAAGGGTGGGAGTAGTAAATGGTGCATCCAAGTACATATTTTAGAAGAAACAACATTGAAAGGTTACATTTATGAATATTATAGTTTATGCAACTATAACAAAAAATATAAGTGATAAGATTATAGTTTGTGTGACATTAGCATAAAAAGGTATCATATATATAAATTTTACATGTTTGAATGAACAAAAATTAATGGTGACAAAATATGTGTAATTACATATATGTATCAAATTACATTAGGTTGATAATAAGAAAAGTAGGATATGGTGGTGTAAATTCATCTTTACTTGCACCTATCAAAGTAAAATGCATTTGTTATTTTTTGTTATATAATTTTAATAGTGTAGACATAGTACATGTTAGGACTTGTTCAAAAGTCTTAACTTAGTTTAGGATTTTGGTAAGTTAAATTAAATAAATGTAAATAGGGCATGATTGTTTTTATAAATAAAACCTCGTAAATAAATTAAGTTAGATTTATATTTGAGTTAATAATAAAAATACCTTACGGGTTGCATTCTCATAGATAGTTAGTTGTAGAAGTTAGTTAGTTTTTACTAGTCATGAGGTAAAAACTATATATTCATGTTTGGCTTTGTAAAAAGTATTAATGTCATATTGACACCTTCTATATGTACTTATTTTTTCTAAATTAATAAAATACTTGTGGAGCCACACTTAGTGGGCACAAGATTCAACCTAAGTGGTTTATGTATTGTATTAGAGCATGGTAATCAAGAACATAGTGAATTTGAGTGAAAGAAAAGGTGAAAGATTTATTCACATGGAAACAAAGAAGCCTCATGTGAAGTCAAATTTTAAAAAATGCATGAGTGGTATAAAGTATGCCTTTGGTAACTTTGGTCTAAGGTTGAAATTTTGAAAAATTATCAACATATTTAATTTTTAAAATATTTTACATTTATTTTATAAGGATTATGAGTAAATATGTGTGTAATAAGCATATATTGTATGGCCATTTGCCTATATTAGCTCTTCATTTTTATCGTGGAACTTAGATTCTTCATTTTCAACACTATAAAATGGTTCTGAAGGCTGTAGATTGATTAGAAAACCATTTGTATGACTTTATTCAATCTAAAAACTTCTATGATTATATAGTATGTCTTCAATTTTTATTAAAATCAATTTGTTTAGTTTTTGATGTGTTTAAATTTCTGAAATACCAAAACTAGTATCTAAATACCTTTGAAATGTTATCCAAGATGAAATTTTGAGTTGTAAGACCCATATTTGCATTGGTATGGCCTCCTCAACACCCCGTATAATCAAAAAATAGTTTTAATTCATCAAATTCCTTTATGATAGTCTCAAATAAAGCTCAATCTTAAATGGTATGGCCTTGTACAAAATTTATGACTAAGAACAGTGGAAGAATAGTTTTAGATTTTTACAAAGTAACGATGGCATCCAATATGGCATTAGAAGTCTCAATAAAATAAAATAAAAATTCATTTTGTAAAGTTTGCAATAATTTTTTTCAAAAAATCTAAGATTTGAGAGGGTCCCAAAAATCTATGCAAAGAGATTTTATTTATTTGGAAATATTTTCACAGATAATTCAGATTTTACACACCCAAGTAGTTGTTTCTATTCTCATAGAGTAAGAAATCAAGTTTATATGTAAAATTATCTCTTTGTAACTTGTAAATTCTCTTAGATCACTTGGAAGGGCTAATTTTGTGTAAAGATTTGAAATACGGAGGTCAAGGGTTCCAATCTCTTTTTTCAAAGAATTTTTTATATGGTATATGATTTTTGAAGGTAATATTACTTTTTAAAATCTTTTTTGGTATGCTTTACAAGTTATAAAAAATATACATGTTGTAAAATCATGAATACTAGTTGAAAAATACAATAAAAGTTTGTTTCTTTTACTTTTGGTGAAATAAGGTGGTATTTTGGTAAAATAAGCATGTATTTTGGTGAAATAAGGGTGAAATATTTTCATTTTTTGGTGAGGTTAAGTTAAAAACCCATCAAAAATCTCTCTTTCTCTACATGGAGGTTAAGTGAAAAATCTCAGAGAAGCATTGTCTTGTGTAAAGTGCTATCAGTGAGTGTGTTGTTTCTTTCATTTATCAAACTTATTTTTCATTGTGTCATACTTACTTTTATTTATTGCATTTATTTTCATATCAAGATGCCAAAGATTTAGAATTTCATTTCAAATGGTGATAGATTAACAATTTCTAATTATTCTAATTAGAAATGTTCGATGGAAGCTTCATTAGTTTTCAATGAGCTATGGGATGTTGTAAAAAATGAAAATCTTACATTGCCTATAGAACAAGATAAACTTGATATTTTTAATCTATGTGATTCTAAGGCCCTATATTTAATTAAGTGTTGTTGTACTCTGGATACATACATACATATTGAAAAATCTCCTCATAGTTATACTATATGAAAAACATTATTTGATTTGTATCATAATAAACTTAAGCATAAGAAGATAGATATCCACATGAATTTGTTTATTTTGTCTTTAGAATAAAATGGGGATATAGGAGAGTATATTTATACGTTGAATAACATTGCTACTGAGTACATAAGGCTGGGTTTAAAAAATTAGATGATGAACCATAGTTACTACCATATTGAAATGACTACCTATGTCTTATAAGAACTTTGTAGAAATTGTCATGTCTCTAACAAGATCATAAACATCACTTTTTATAAAGTAGTTGAGTTTCTTATTCAACATGACCTCTCTCTACCCAAGAAATCCAATAAAATTGAGGAAGCCCATGTTTTAGAGACCTAGCCTAGTTCATCTTATTCTGGTCAACAAAACTATATAAGGATTAATTATAGAGGGGGTCAAGGTTATAGAGGAGGCAAATTTCAAAATTGAGGTAGAGGATATCATCAAAAAAATTATTCAAATCAAATCTATAAATTCTCATTCAAATGAGATGTGTGATATAGGACATGGTCACAACTCTTACAGAGGTAGAGGTCAAGGCAGATTAGACATTCAATTTCATAGATGTGGGAAATTTAGTCACGTTGACCCTTAGTGTAGTATTCATTTTGACAAAATTTAGAGGCCATAAAAAGTGACTAAGTCTAACTCTCCTCAATATGTTGACCATGATTATGATGAGTATAGTAATGTAGCACAAGAATTTGCATTCACTGTTTTAGGGAACATTGCTTATATGGAATATGAGGCTAGAGATGAGCTCATAGATGTGTCGGTTATAGATACAAGAGAAACCAAACATATGACATTTAGATAGAATTTTGGACTTTCAAAGAAGCTTCTCTCTTTTTTGGTATCCTTGGCAGATAAGTCTATGCATACTCCACAAGGTCTTAGGTCAATTCAGATTCTCCTTCCTAATGGATCTATTAAATACCTAGAGAATGTTTGGTATGTTCTCGCATTACAAATAAATATTCTTTCTTTGGTAAATATTTGAAAGAAAGGTTATCAAATTACACTTCAAAATGGGCTCATTTATATCAATTCAGTGAAGGATGGATATAAAACCATGTATATAGGATATGAGGATGTAAATTTGGCTAGATTTTATTGTAAAGTGATTCCTCCCATAATGGAACTTGTAGCATTTATTGATATAGGTACAAATACTATGTCTACATAGTAGTTTTGGCATCTGCATTATGGATAGTTTAATGTTTACTCTTCAGTGGACTTGTAGAGATATAATATGGTGAGTGGGTTACCCACTTTTCAGGAAGATAGTATTCTTTATGAGTCATGTGTTTTCAGAAAACATAATTGGGAAAAATATCCTAAGAATTCTTCATGGAGAGATAATAGATGTTTTTATTTAGTTCATACTGATGTATGTGACATGAAGAAGTCATCCATTGGAGGGTTTAAGTATTTTGTGTTGTTTATCAATGATTTTTCTAGGATGACTTGGTCATTTTTCATGAAAAGTGAATTAAAAGTTTTCAATAAGTTTGTTAATTGGTTATACTTAATTGATAAAGAATATGTTCTCTCTTGGTCACTCTTCACTCAAAAAATGGTGGATAGTATACTTCAAATGATTTTTTATATTATTGTTGGGAACATGGCATTCCTTGACAATACATTAATGCTTATACTCCATAGAAAAATGAAGTATCTAAATGAATGAATAAGAATTTATAGGGCATAAATTAGGCTAGGTTATACTATAAACAACTTGATGATAAGTTTTGGGTTTAAGCCATTGGTACTATAGTGTATTTGAGAAACATGTCCCCTATAACTACACTTTTGGGACAAACTTCATATGAGGCTTGGTATGGGTTAAAACCAAAAGTTAATCACTTGAAAGTTTTTGGATGTCTTTATTTTGCTTTATTTCCAACAGAACATAAAATTTAGTTGGAACCACAAATTTATAAATGCATTTTTTTAAAATATTAAAAAAAATAAAAAGGGGTATTATTTGCTTGCAAAATATATAGGTAAATTCATAGTGAGTAGGGATGTGGTATTTGATGAATTTAGTATTATGAATAATATAAAGAATGATTCTCAATTTGATAGGTTTTAGAGGAAGATTTAAAAATGTGATAAGGGATTGAATAATGAGGTTAGTATCCCTTATATTTCCTCTCCTTCCTCTACTATTCACAGGTTGATGATTTAAAAAATGTTTAAAATTATCTCACTCTTCCATCTAATGGTGAACATGATGAGAATTCTAGGGTTCCTAATCTTAACAATTTAGATAAGTATCCAAAATGGGCATAATGTACCTTTTTAACTTGAAATCAAATGAATTTGGTCTAATAGGTCTTAGGAGTTCTTTTAAATATGTGAAATATGTAATGGTTGTTACTACTTCTTCCACTAAACCATCCACTTTTGAGGAGGCTTCTACTGAACACAGTTTGCAATAGGCAATGAAAAGTGAGTATGATGTAATATTTAACAATAATACTTGGGTTTTGGTTTATCCTCCTCCACATGTTCAATGCATAAGATGAAAATGGGTTTATATAAATAAGTATAAATTAGATTTCTCCATTGATAAACATAAGGCAAGACTTGTTACAAAAGGTTATGTAAAATAAAAAAGTATTGACTAGAAGGAAACATTTTCACTAACTACCAAATGGCACACTGTTCATATGGTTATTGATTTAACACAAAATGGTTGGAAAGTACATCAAATGGATGTTAAAAGTGAATTTTTTAATTGTTATTTACTTTAATAAGTGTATATGAAATAACCCCAAGGTTTTGAGAAAGTGGGTGCAAAGCATAAAGTGTGTAAATTGGTCAAAGATCTCTATGGGCTAAAAAAAAACCTAAGGCTTGGTATGAAAAAATGGATTCATACTTGAAGATAATTGTCTCTCAACATAGTGAATCTGATGATACTCTCTATTTTTGAGTGCAGAGTAAGAAATTGGTGAGTCTTATTCTCTATCTCAATGACTTGTATATCATCAGTAATGATAAAACTCATAATAAGTCTGTGAAGAAGGAATTAAAAGATGGGTTTGAGATGATAGATATTCAAATTATTCACTACTACATTGTAATAGAAGTAACTCAAAAAGAGTAAAGTATTTTCATTTCATAAACTAAGTATATGTTTGAGTTATTAAAAAGGTTTGACATGATTGATTGCAAACCTACCCTCACTCTCATGGAAATTAATTTGAAATAAACTAAGGATGGTGGTAGTGCCATTTTGATGGAACCAAATATAGATATTTAGTGGGAGGCTTGATATATTTGATGACTACCAAGCACAATATATCGTTTTTAGTTATATTTTGTCTAGGTTTATGTATGAGCCTAGATAAATTCAGTGGCATGAAACAAAAAGAGTACTTCGTTACCTTCAGGGAATGAAAACATATGACCTTATTGGGTATTATGATGCATATTTTTGTATATGTGTGGATGATAGAGTAATAACAACATGATATACTATGCATATGGGTTCAGCTACCATTGTTTGCTATTGTAAGAAGTAGGATATAGTGGCAAATTCATCAATAGAATCAGAATATGTTACATCATGGGATGTTTCTAAATAAATTATTTACTTATGACACATTCTTGAAGATCTTTAGATTTATCCGATTGCTCTTACTTAGTTATACATTGATAATCAAAGTGTAATCAAGATGTCCAAGAATCCAATATTTCATGACAAAACAAAACACATGGATGTCAAATATCATTATCTTTGAATGCTAGTAGCAAATAAAGTGCTTGATCAAATATATTACTCAATTGTTGATCAGACAACTAACATTTTGACAAAACCCCTTGATAAAATCAAATTTGAAAAACTTAGAAAAATGCTTGGTATGTGTCCAAAGAACTAACTTTGGATCATAGGGGGGTTTGTTAGGACTTTTTCCAAAGTCTTAACTTAGTTTAGGATTTTGGTAAGTTAAATTAAATAAATATAAATGGGGCATGCTTCTTTTTATAAATACACCTCAATAAATAAATTAAGTTAGATTTATATTTGAGTTAATAATAAAACTACCTTATGAGTTACATTTCCATATATAGTTGGTTGTAGAAGTTAGTTAGTTTTTACCAGTCTTGAGGTGGAAACTATATATTCATGTTTGGCTTTGTAAAAAGGGTTATAACATATTGGCACTCTTTTTATGTACTTATTGTTTCAAACTTAATAAAATAATTATGGACCTGTACTCAGTGGGCACAAGATTCAACCTAAGTGGTTTATGTACTATTAGTACAATGATACTTATAAAAGAGAAATTTACTAAAAACCTCCTAGGTATCATCAGGGGATACTGATCACTCTTATAAGTCTCAGGATGTGATACCCATGATTAAATTAGTGACATAATCATTTTTTTTTTGCCATATGGTGGTAGTCATGTCTTCTAATAATAAGTTCAAAGTGTAGTTGTACTCATAATCATGTACTTCAAGGCTGCACTTTTGATAATGCCAAGTTCTGTTACCTTTTTACACTAATTTATTTTTACATTATCTATTATTTTGGATAGATATAAATGTAGGATAGCATAAATTAGTTAGTTTTATGTGAATGACTTTAGATTTTAAAATAAATATAATCAATTTTTAATGAACACATGATTTATATATTTTTGTAATTGTATTATGTTCATTATTTCTCCTACTTGGTGATGAGGATGTTAGTTTTGAGCCATTATCCTCAAACCATGTTCATAGTTGATGTAATTCAAGTATATTTGGATTAATAAAGAATTGTGTGTCTGAGTTGGTTCTAATTGTTTTTTCCATTATATGTTTGAACCTTTCTATTTTTGATTTAAGGAATCAGAGGAAGTTATTTGGTTTGAACACACAATTATGCCAAAATATTACCCTCTTCCTCATGAACACCACCTCATAAGGATACCTTAATATCAAAATTAGAGTTGTCTTGTAGCAATAAAGTCCTTATCATACTCAAAGTTCCATTACATCTCATGAAACTAGCAATGGCAGTAATAAAAATAATAATAATACCTATGGTATCAATGTTTGTGTTTTTAATTGGATCTTGTATGTGCTTTATTTATTTAAAATCAAATTGAAATAACAGAATACTAGGATCTTCCTCAAAATAATGTTTGACAACTAATTCCATAGTAAGTATGATTTACCATGGACTCTTAATACAGTTGTATTCTTTGTTTGCATATTGAAAAGTTGATTTTGAAATAGTAGAGTAAATATTTCCATTTTAACCCTAGTTGGAGTAATTTCATTCAGCCTCATACAAGGAAGTAATAATGATGTTATCACCCTCATTATAAAAAATGTTGAAGTTAAATACATGTCCTCAACCATTAGAATTTGATTAATTATGAAGAATACCATTTTTAAGGGCCCTCCCATATGTAATCCAATTTTTTTTGTAAGAATGTAAATCTATAATTGAAATGTGTGGCATTGTTCATGTACTTTCTCTTTTATATGTTCATACTGACATTCTAATAATGCCAATGTTTTTCTATGATTTTGCACTGCTAAATAGATCTATTTTTAGGTACATAGAAATGTTGGGATTGCGTATATGCATTTTAGAGATGTAATTGTATCAAAATAGAATTATTTAGATAAAATTCATTCATTTTATCTAGATAATGGAATTAAATAAATAAAATAAGTAAAGCATGAGTGAATGGAAAAATGTACAGCTATTGAAGGAATATGTGTTTGTTTGGAAAAATGTATAGCCATTGAAGTTTGTTGTATTAGTTTTTAATAGGTAGTGTTATATACAATTATGTATCTGGTTTGATATTTTAATTTATGTGTACAATGTAGTTCTATTTGAATTAGGTGTAATAATAATCATCCATGAAATAAAAATAAGAACTAATATTTGTGTATCATAAATTTTATATTACATAAAAATACAAATTAATTTGATAAAAAAAAAATTAACATTGAAAGTTTTCTTTGCTCTATTTGGGAACTGTGTTATGGGTTTCAAATTGGGGACATCGATCCTATTTTGTATTAAAATGTGGCTAGGATAAAACTTCATTATATCCTCAACTATGTCATAAATAAGACTAAACCCTCCTAAATATGTCTTTTTGGTGTGAATGCCTACTATGAAAGCTATGAATGGGGTTGCTAATTCAAAATATTCCATTATATTTTGCTTTATATCTAGGATAGGAAGACATGAAATTCTATGGTGCGCTTTATGAATCATAAATTTCCGTGTCTTAAATTTGTGTTCATATTAAACTTGTTTGATATTTAGAGACCATGTGGCCATATCGTTTGGTACACTTGAACTGCTTTGGTTCTTTGTTCTCATGCTTCCAAAATATAGTTGAGAATAAAAGGCAAAACATGTAGTAAAGAGTGTGACTTTTATAAATATTAAATATTTCATATAAATGTTATAAAATCATACATCATTGTGATAATATGTGTGAGTAGTATCTATTTTAAAAATAATATAATGAGATACTTCTAATAATGCATATATTTTTAAGTTGAAGAATATGTATTATCTAAACTTATATTGTGTCTATTAACTATGGATGTAGTAGAAAATTTGATGTAATTGAGTATATGGAAAAAAACATAAGTATCAAAAATATGGGATGACCATATAAATGAGGATACTTTGTATGTATAAATATATAAGTTGCAATGATTTCATTTTTAGTTGTAAACTGATTCAATCAAATGTAGGTATACATATGTACACACACACACACACACACACACACACACACACACACACACACACACACACACACGTACATACGTATATGTATGTATTTGTAAGTATGTATGCATTTATCTCTATGTATGTG
>JARHVA010000182.1:5225000-5302500 GCA_037957365.1 Torreya grandis
CTTTCTTGTATGGATATACTTTTGTGTTGAAGCATAAATTAGGGATGTAGAATTAGGTAGATGATGGTTTGAGTAGGAGAGTGGTGTTATTAACACTATGGTGACTGAAATAGTTGAATTTGAAGTTGTTAAGGAATTATATCATATTGGTCTATATTTTAAAAACATAATTGAGCAATGAAAAAATAAATTAACAAGTGAAATAATTACTATTCATAATGAATATCTTATACCAGATGGTTATCTCTTCAAAAGGATAAAATTATGTATTTTAGTTGGGTATCTAAGAGATAATATTATAAGATAATTGCACAGTGGTGGTTTAGCTGGACATTTTCTGGTCGACCAAATGTAACATGACACAATGACATAAATATAAATTGAAAAAACTATGTATATGTGTCAATAATCATTCACATGTGTAAATTTATTTCTTTTTCATATTGATTGAAATAAGTTTTCAATTATATGATATTTTTTCCAATTAAAAAAAATAGGTATGTTTTGGTTGACCAAATATAACATGACACAATTGTATAAATATCAAGTGAAAAAATATTGTATTGGTGTAGATAATCATCCACATATGTATGAGATAAAGTGAAAAGGAAAGGTGATAAACAAAAGGTAAGGATCTCCATTTAAATGATATGTGTCCAATAAAATTGAGTGTTCCATAAGCCAAGTGACATGCACGTTGGATGGGAAATATATGGTGAAATAATTCCACATAACAGGTGTAAATAGATCAGAGGAGGCTCCAAGTCAAATATGGCCATGGTATAAAAATTCTTGATGATAAATTATTATATTACCAAAAAATCTATCATAAGGAAGGTGACTGGTGACAAATTAAAAGGAATGTGGAATGTGGAAAGAAAACATATTCATGAAAAAATAAAATAAAATAAATTTTCACAAGATTAGAAGTGACCACAAAGATATTTTTAAAATAATAATAAATGAAATCCTTAAGAAGACCAAAAGTTCATCCTTGAGGTGGTGCATGCAAGAACTCACTAGAAAAATAGATATGCTTATTTAAAGGATTGACAATAGTGGAATATGAGAGAGAAAATCTTTCTATAATGTCAAATGAAGGACGGATTTAGAAAACCTATGTTAATTATCATAGTGGATTATAACATCATAATGTATTATTGGCTTAGGAGTCCCAAGCGTATATTTATAACCTCAATATGACTTGATAAATGAAGCAAGTAGAAGGTTAATCAGTATAACCTTTTTGGCTCCATTAAAATGCCATAAGGGTGGTTAGGTGGATCATAGTACCAAAATAATCTCATTGTCCAATATCATTTGAGATCATGCTAAGACTAGTCAACAAAACATGTAATAAACTACATTAATTTGGTGCATACATTTTAAACATATGTATTGTCTATTTATTTTTCCTTTTTAAAATAATTATTTTTTTACTAGTCAATAGTAACTATAGAGAAGTTCATGATATGTCAAATAACAATAAATTATTGAGATATGATAATTTAGGAGTTCATTTCTATGATGCATCATCCCTTCAAAATGATAAATTTGTTGTGGTAAATATACTCTACATTGGAGGCTTAAGTTTCCCATCCCATTAGTAGAGAGAATTTCCAATATATGGTTATGAGATATAAATAAAAATGAGGCCATTCAAACATAATAACCTATGGAAAATAAGGAATGGTAACCGAAATGAATCCTATGTCTTAAAACTTTAAGAATGCATTTGTAGTAATAAATAATAAATGAATACTTCACCTAATGGAACTTTAGACCCAATATTAATAATTGTAGAAACCTTTATATTAAAAATTAATTGGTCTACCTTCATCACAATAAATATTGATTTCACATGTGAATATATTTTACCTTTATATTAAAACTAAATTGATCCACCTTTATCACAATAAATATTGATTTCACATATGAGTGTATTTCATGTCATATGCCATCTTGAAGAACCCATAACTTTACACTTAGGCTTAAAAATGATAATTTCAATGATTTAGCAAGCTCTTGAGGGGCATGTGTGTTAATTTGGAAAACCATTATTGAATCTAAACTCCTATTAATATATATTTATATGTGGTTGTGTAAAATGTGGGATCAATAGGTGACCTTATGTAATTAATATATAAAAAATACTATCCTCTGTGACAAATATATAGATGAAACTACACTACTAGAGTCTCCTACATATGATAGGCATCTAACCCATTTTTAGTTTCTTATTCAGAGTCATCAGGGTACTTCTTAATTATTGAAAATTTCTCTTGTGTGATATGCATGTTTTATCTATGGTATTTTATTTTTTAGTTTCACATGTGTGAGATGGATGATTGTTCTATGGTATTTGATTGTAACAATTTCCCATGTGAGAATTTGGTGTTTTATGATGCCCTCTTATTTGTATTAACTTAGTTTCTAGCCAATGATTATAATCTTATCAATAAACATATTTTATGAGGTTATGTGAATATACGAAGATAAGGTCTTAATGAAATAGCAATGTGAATATAACTCAACCTTAATCAAAGGATGAGACATCGAAGCTTAGTGATACTTAGTACCAAATGATATGATGTTATATTTTATCAAAAAGGAATGAAAATTATAGGTATCATATTTTTAGCTATACATGTGAAGCTATCCTTGAGTTACTTTGATACTCCTTGGATGAGAAAAACCTTTTGTATTTATTGTTTGATAATTGTAGACACTATATTTTATGCTTGTGCATGTAGTTAGTGAACTTGAAGGTTTGTTCCATGTATTTATCAACATACATGGCCAAATGAATACAATGGTGGCTAGTTAATTGTTATTACATGGTATGAAGCTTCTTTATATTATTCTATGGATATATATCTTACATATGGCATAAGCAATTATGAATATTGGAGGAAATTTTTATGACATAACTTGCATTTTTGGCCTTCACTTATGTGAAGATATTTTGGAATAGCTCTAAATCCCTATGACATATATACTTGTGAACATTTTGTGTTATTTAATCATCGTCTTTCTTCCAATTGATTGGATGTTAGTATAATCACATAAGATAGCTTCTAACACTGTCAATTTGATAATACATGATCGATCTGGAGATTAACATATAAAAGTGCATATAAGACATTTGAGTGAATTCATTTATAATATAATCCCTTATTATTCATGAAACACTTAAAACAAACATGGGGTGTAGGTTGTTCTATCCTAGATCAATTTAAAGGAAATTTTTTGAGTTTAATAAAGTATGACATCAAAACAACACCTTCCTTAGAACTTGACTCTCTCTAACTTTGTCACAAAAATGTCCTCTTATTGTAATCAACATGATAATGATTACCTCAACTTGATATTAAGAAAAGGACTACTCTTAAAGCCACTATGATCTAATGAGAATATTAATGGGAATTATTATGATTCAAAGGTGAAAATTTGAGTTGGGCTAAAATTCTTATTAAGGAAAAATTATTGAGCTAAAATTATTATTAAAGGAAAATTACTGAGGAGGAGCCTATTCTCTAATATAAGTATTACAAACTAAAAAGTAATAATGTGATTAATAGTTATACCAATAGAGTTTTAAACATTAATGTAACATGCACTATGTGTTTAAGCCATGAGATTATGGCTAAACCACAATAATTAAGTATTTAATTAATAAGTACTATTAATAGAAATAACATGTTGAATATTATATATTTTTGGACTTAAGTAAAGGCATATGCATTTTTTTATAATATAATTAGTCAGAGGCTTATATGGTAGGAAGAATCCTTTAAATTCAACTCATATGAGACAAAGTAAAAGATTATACTATTTTGAGCCAATCAAATACTGACACCACAAAAAAAAATGTTCTTTTAAATAACGCCTATTGATTCACACATCTATTAAGTGCCTTCTCTTATGAGCACTACCAAAACATTGGCAAGGTGGTAGTCCATAGGTAGATGAAATTGAACCAACTTCAAATTATATAAATGAAACATAGATTATAGTTAGAAGTTAAGGTAGCAGGTAGGCAATAGGCAATAGGCAGTGAAGTAGTGAAGTTGATGCAAGAGGAAGTGAGGTTGAGAGAGGACTTTCATAATGGGTTAGTAATTACTCTTGCATTTTTTGATGTCTTTTGCAATATAATGCTCAGTTTTAATGTATTATACACTAATAGATTCTACAGGTGCATAAATCAATGGCTATGTATCTATTCTATCAAAAAAATAAATTCAAACATAACAAAACATACTATTTTCCCCTTATTTGTTATCTAAGTGGGTGATGATTCAGTAAATGACTCATTTAATCCAAAACATCTTGATTTATCTCATGACAAAGCTTAATGGAAATGTTTTACTACAAAACCCAACCATTTAAAAAAAATCAAAGATCAATTCATTAACCTACCTTTGAATTCCTTTAACATTCTAAAAAAAAATAATGCTTTGATTGTTCCTTCAAACTATAGCCATAATGAATCATAAATGAGCATCTTGGGAATTGGTTTTTAGTATACTATACTTGACTTAAAATTGGGGAATCCATTCAACTCACTCCTCATGAAGTGGCTGACTTTACTACCTCTATTTATCCATTGGGAATCTGGGTGATGGTTGCTTTTAATGGAAAAACTAGACATTGAGAGATGACATATATTAAGGATCTCTAGACTAATCTATTTTCAATGCTAAGGATGGGTCTAGTAGAATGTAATTTGGGTGGTGAAGCATCAATAGAATAAACATCCTAAAAACTAATATTGATGGACTAATTCAACCAAAGGGGATAACTCCATTTTCCATCACAAGTTGGGGACCAAGTTTAAGCATATTAATATATTTGACTGATAGTCAAAATCATTTTTGGGTGAAGATGGATCTAGGGAATGACTCCACAAGCTCCTTGCCACCTAGGGTAAATTCAAATCTCATATATTTCATTTTTATGGCATTAGGCCATACCCAATGCCCCAAACTTTATTGGTCAATGTTGTGCAAGGAACAAGGCAAGTATTTTCTATGGCTAGTCTTCCACCTACTGGAGGGATGAGCCCTCGACCACCCTCCCCCATGCAGTTTGGGTCAAGCAGACCATGGTAATAAAATTTTATCTTAGCTTCCACGCCAAGTTCCTTAGGTTTTCATCGTAGATTCTCTTTGGTAAACAGGTCTACCTCTACTCTTTAAAGTAACCCCTCCTCATGCTTAGATCAGTTTCATAATATAACATAGGTGGGGAAGGGTTTTTATAATAAGATATGTACTTCTCTGAAAGAGATGCTAAACCTAGATCTAGCCCCCTGTGGATAGGGGTTTATTCTTCATGAGGTTGGAAGACATAGTTGATTTGAAACATAAGTAAAAATCTATTATTGAAGCAGACTCCAAACTGATGCCCAAATATACACCCAAGGCTCTTAGCCTTGCTCCTTTCATAACAGTGTTGATATTTGATGAGAAAAATACTAAAGAAGTGCTTTCCCATGAATAATAATTTGCATCCAATGGAATCATATGTAGATTCACTAATATCTAGCCAAAACTCCAAGACCTTCATGCATGGATCTTAGAAAACTAGCAACCACTCTTACAATGTAGGCTCAAGATTTATCCTAGTACTAAGTGTTTTTGCATTATTGTTTTTGACTATAGTGAGGATAAGGATTTGATCAAAAATTAATTTTGGTGTTTGAATATCCACCCTTTAATTGTGAAATAGTGGTCCCGCTTCTTTAACCCCATTACTAAACCTCTTAATGAAATAGATATCTAGATTTGCCTTCCATACCTTCCTTTCTATTTCTAGGGTAAACACAAATTTAAAGCTATAAGCAACTCCTTGGGTAAATTTCTACAAACACACCCTGACACTACTATTTCTTCCCACACTAGCATTGCTAAAAGTATGGTTAATGTTGATACCTCAAAGGATCTTCCTAAAAAAGTTATCCTATAAGTAGGCAAACATTCCTTGTCCCAACCCCTTGACCTCGAAGGATTAATGTTCCATTACTATAGCATTTTTCACATAGGGCATTTGACTAAAGACTGAAGTAATCATTAAAAAAAAGGAAACTTCCTAGTGGTTTGACTTTTGCCTTTCCAATCTCATTGTGAATGCCAAAAAATTTGTGTTTGATGATTTAGATTCATCCTATGATGACCTAAGTCTCCTACACTAAATGATTCTAGCGCTGACTTTTGTGACATAAAGGGGAACTCCAAGACAATCCCACCAAATCTAAATGTGGAAACCCTTATTCCAAATATCACTATGGGTATTAATCTTCTCTTTGAAACTCTAGGACAAAATCATTAGTTGTGGTTTCAGCGAAAGATAAATATCAGCCCTCTGATTCTTTGGAAATCTTAATTCCTTTAGCATAAAATTCATAGAAGATAAGGGAGCATGGACTAGAGTGCAGAGGAATAAAAATGGTAGAATATATGAGTCCAACATGACCCTCTTTTCAAATGGGGCTCATTTTAAGATAGACAAGAAGTGATCTATAATTTTCTAGGGATCTATGGATGTTGTTATGCAAAAGTTCAGTGGAAGCAAAAAATTGGCAGAAGATTCTCTGTTTCCTATTTGGTTTTTTTTGGTAGTAGAGCTTTTCTATTTGTTTTCCAAAGGTTTAATGGTTATTAGTGGTAGGTTGTAGTCGGTACTATCGTAAATTTATTGTTCCACCTATTCGACATTTAGTACCTTAAGGCTCATCTGGGAGGGCTTTTGCATTTATTTTGTTGTGTGGTTATCTCGTAGAAATAGATGATTGAGAAAAAAATCTTTGTTTCCTATTGGTTGTTTTGTTTCTCATGGGTTTCTTGTTGTGGCACCATCTTGATATTTATTTTTGTATCTTCCAAACTCTTTTGTATTGGGCATGGGACTCTTAACCCATATTTTAATCATATCTAATAAAAACATTATTTAGGGATATTTATAAAACTATGAGATGAATATTGCTTATTGAAAAAATTCAACATTAAACTTAAACCTTTGAAGATTTGGGAATTTATAAACATAATTCCTCTTTGAGATAATTTACAAAAATGATTTCTAAAATTAGTTAAAATAACACGTGAAATTCAAAATCACACCAACAAAGGAAGATTGAAAAAAAAATGTCAAATTCATTTTAAACTTCCCCTGTCATGTACTTAAAATGAGAGTGGAGGTCAAGGGCAACTCCAAATGCATCACTTAAAATGAGAGTGGAGGTCAAGGGCAACTCCAAATGCATCCCTTGTTTCTGTACTGTGGAAACACATGGGGAAATGCATGGGTGAAACTATTGATAAGTGGTTATACTTTATTACAATTTTAATAAGAATGTTGGTAACTTTATAATACCACAAATTTTTTATTAATGGATTTGAATTAAATTGTATTAATAAGTTGATAAATATATGTAATATTAAATTCAATAAATAAAAAATATATTATTATTATTATTATATATATTCTATATAATATTAAATTAAATATATAATATTTGGTTAATAAAATTATTATAATATTTTCTTTAGATTTGTTAAACGATGAATAACTTCACAAAAATTTCATCTAAATTTTCAGGAACTGTATGACCCAAACGGTGTTGTAAACCTTTAAAATGTTGTGGAAATGGTGTGATTTGCATACATCACAAACTGGGTTGGAAATTTGATTGAAATTGAAGGATGAAAGGTACAATGAACACCAAACCAAAAACTTAATGACAAAACATTCAACTCTAGGGTCAAATTCAGCTCCAGATGCTTCACCTTGAATGACTTTTTCTAGGTCCAGATACAGTAGTAGTTAGCTTTTCATAAATAATGTATCAAAGAGATTTGAATGTATTTATTTATAAAATATAAAACTAACAAGCTGAGATTCGTCTCAAATGAGAGAAAAGAAGAAGAATACGCTGCTCAAGTTTTGCAGACTGTTGGTTTGGACATGGACAAGTGGTTAGGGCGTTTACAATGGTATGCGAGTAACATATGTTTTCGTCTGGTGTGCATACGTGCAATAGAGGTGCTGGATTCGGAAAGAATGATTTCCACCGACATAACAGTGTCTGCAACAAGGTAGAAAGAAAGAAATAAATCCACATTGACCGATTCCATACTCAAATCGTCATTTTATTCAATCGTATGGTAATCTTCAGATCCACGAAAAAGTAGAGGGGAAGTAATAGAGAAACCTCTGAGCAAAGTAATAAAATCAATGATCTTTAATTAATGTGGAGCAAGGAAGACAATTTATAGGAAGAGGAGATTCTCCAAATGACAATGAAGAGCAGGCGCAGAGGGATTTGAATTATCATCCCCCCCCCCGGCGCACCCCCCCCAGCCCCCCCTTAGAAGCAAGCAAAACCTGCAGTGAATTTGGCTCCGGCACCGATGCCTGCAGCAAAAAAACTCAGTAGTAGCAACAGGTAGCGAAAAAATCGGCTAAAGAACCCCCTCCCATGGAAGAGGAAGAAGAATCAGAGGTAGAGCTGATGAGCATATCATTGGAGGATGAAGATATGCCGTCGGGAGAAGGCGATAACGGCTCTAGAGGATCGTCATGTTTCACAGGGCGAAGAGCAGGAGCAGCTGCCAAAAGAAATTACAGTGACCATGCCACTCGGGACGCTGATGAGACCAGTAGTTGGAAGTGATTTGACGAAGCCAAGGTATTTCACAAAATCTGTAATAGTTTTCTTTCGCCTTCTCTTCTAAGTAAACTTTTGGGCTATTTTATTACTTTTCTTGATACAAATAAAAGCAAATTTTTCTTAACTAGATCAAAAAACTTACAAGCCTACTCGATTTCCATGAGTCCACATGAAGTCAAAAAATAATTAACACCATACGGTGAGCATAAATTGCTTGAATAAATGCAAGCAAGCTCCCCGTTACATAGAATACCTATTTCTTCATTAATGTCATTGAGATCACATAACATTAAATTAGTCGATTTCAAACAGTAGAAATGCTTAGGGTTATAATTAATTTTCGTCATTAGATTTCTTCATTTTGTTTGTTTCCAGAAACACTGCAAAGTAATTTAAAGAATTAGGCATCACTACAAAGGAAGCTTAAAATCAGAAAACATTTTTCAAGAATATGGCATTGGAAATAGAAAAGGTTATTCCAACGTAACTCATTATTGATTTAATCATACCTCTCTATGTTCAATTTCAATCAAATTTTTAGCTTAGTTTGTGTGGTATGCAAAATCACACTAAACTGACCATTGGATTGAATTGAATTATACAGTTTTAGAATGATGGGTTTACATGAAACACACAGAGTTAATGTTGGTTTAACACATCAACATAATCAAATTTATAGCCTAGTTTGTGTGGTATGCAAACTCACACTAAACTGACCATTGGGTTGAATTGAATTATATAGTTCCAGAATGATGTGTTTACACAAAACACACAGAGTTCATGTTGGTTTAACACATCAACATGTGTTTATGGCCTGGGGTTTGACATTAACCTACTTCTACATTGTAGATTTAATATATTTTAATATAATATAATAGTAATTAAAAAAATAAGTATATATATTATAAATGTAATATTATAATACATTATATGTAGAATGTAGATCTAATATATACATAATATAATGATATACTTATTTGTTAAGTTATATTATGTATAATATTAATTTATAATACATAATACTAGATGTTAAAATATAATATTAAAATATCTAATACAATAAAATAAAATAATATATATATATATATATATATATATATATATATATATATATATATATATTAAAAAAATATAATTATCATTCCATCTTAACCTAAGAAATATTTATTACATAAATGTAAATGAATATGATAATACTAATTTAAAATTTGTAAAATATTTTAAAATATACAATATAAAAATTATATCATATATTAAAATGATAATATAATATATTACAATATATAATATGATATAATATAATATATATTAAAATATATAATATGTTTAACACATATATTATAATATAGCAAATAAGATGTTGAAGGGTTGGTAAGGTGGGTTAGTTGTATCTAATGTTACCCAAGATCAAATCTCAGGCCAAATGTGGTTGTTTGAATTTACTCAGTAATTTTAAATGATCAAGTGGTAGCCATTTCTATTGATTTAATAGGTTTCAAGGATTGGACCCCAATTCATACCCCAGAACTGGATTCAAAAGTGAATATAATATAATATATTAAAATAAAATAACTTATTAGATATAATAAAAATAAAAATAAAAATTCCTCCACCTTCTGTTGCACCTTTGAGGCAATTGCTAGTTATTTTATATTTTTAATAAAAGCCTTTTAAGGCAAATATTTGAAGTACAACTCAACCTCCCCATTCACAATGAAATTTATGACAATCATATCAAAATGAAATTACTAATATTCAATGGGTAAATATACTTGCTATTTAATACTGAGATTTATTCAACTAAGTGCACTATTGGACATAGCAAGTCATGCATTAATCTTTACTAGCAATGGCCACTTGTTCCCATCTGAGCAACAATATGGTAATCAACCAAAATTCTATGAAAGCATCTAACAAGTGTCCTCTAACCCTGTTTCATGACTCAAACTTGAATACATTATAGACAAATAGAAAAATTAGCCCTACAAAGGAGGATGAACATTAAGCTTGGTCAAGGAAGGGCAATGTCAAAGGAGATTTAGGTTGTGGTTTCATGGAGAAGATAACTAAAATTATTTTATAGTTGTAGTTGGTCCCATGTAAGTGTAAATTCTTTGAACTATAAAAAATTAAATCTTTCCCTAAAAAATAAGTGTAGTTTTTGAATAGGAGAAAGATTTTTAGAAATGGATAGTAGCTTGGGACAAGAAGTTACAATAGCTAGATAGAATTTTTAGGCACGTTACAACCAGTTAAAAACATTCTATATATATCTTTTTAATTTTATTTTACATTCAAACCTCCTAGATTTCCTCTGCAGGAGTAAAGTTTATAATTTATAAAATTTATAAGACCCTTTCAATGGATAGTTATTCCTAAATAATTTTTGTAGCACCTATAACTATTTTTGTACTTGTAGTATCATGAGACCAGGCTCTTATACAAGCATGTCTTCTTTATAGAACTGGAACGGATCATTCTTTTTCTTTCTCTATTTTTATTTGTATTTATCAAATCCTTGAGTAACTTCTATGGTGTAATTTAGTATAATGTACGCTCCAACTTGACAACAAGAAAGTACACCTTATTATCCATCTTTTGAGAATTTTTTATATTTTATATACCTTGGTTATGTTTTAAGTAGTAAAAATGTGATTTAGTTGAAGTAATCTAAACTTTGGATATTTTATTTGATGAAATCATATCACAAATGGGATTGTTTTTTTATACCAAAGTTTAAAAATAACAAGGGGAACAATGTGCCAAGTTCCTATGGGGTAAATTGTGATAGTGATATTAGGATTGAGGAACCTAACTATTTTTTTATTACCAAATGTTTGAAGAATAGAATTCATCTGTAAAATATAAAAAATTAATAATTCTAAGAAAAATCCTATAGTAATAATAAATCTCTAAATAATTAAAAACTATAATGATATGGCTTCGAAGATTTAAATTTTTTTTCCATAGGTTAAAGCTTCAATACATAGCTTTAACAAAATTGAATGATTGATTATTTTCTACAGGTAATGGCAATGGGAAGTACATTGACAAAAAAAAATAGTTGTCAAGTTTGAAAACACAAAAATTTATGTATAATTTCAATCCTTATGCTTAATACTTTTGCTCTTCCAATTTTTTTATAAGGAATCAATAAAGTCTCTCTAAAAAGTCAAGCTATACAACCATAAAATGCAAGGATCAGCTACGGACTAAAATAATGAACTAGTTAGTCAATGACTATACATTAACATAAAAATTGCTTGGACTAGGTGGGATGTATTGGAATATTTCAAATCTTTTGAACGTTGTATAATAATTAGTAAAATAATTTACACTTTTGCATTCTTTAGGATCACTGTCACAAGCTTAAACTTCATCTCTTTTTAAAGAATCAGTACAACAGTTTCCACTTTTGCACCTCCCAAGTCTCACTATTAAGAATTTATAATACTTCTTTTTTTTCACTACATTAATGTGGTTTAACTCATCTCTACATATATGCTATATTTGTATTGTTTTGTATTTATATAGTTGGTTTATATTAGTTTAGTTGTATCCTATCCTTTTGATGTTAAATGATGTATATGACTAGTGGATGGACATGTCAAAAGGCATATAGCATACCATTGTCAACTACTCAATAATGTTAAAAAAATAAGTAGGCCTTAAATAAAAGCTCTATAATCAATATTTCTAGATAAATGAAACATTCTCTAATGGTTATTATGGAAATGTATATTGTTTAGTAATAAATATTGATAAACCTAGATTACGTATATCAAATAAACAATTAAATAAAGTTACAAAAGGGTCATAAACACTCATCACAAACTTCAACTAATAGAGAAGTTTCGTCACAAGCAAGATAAAGACTTACTGGGTACATTAATTGAAGAATAAATTCCATTATATGGTTGTTATCTCTGATGTGAAAGTGGGTGGTTCATTGAAGGGAGATATTCTTGAATGCTCCCTTGGATGCTCTTGGAAATTTACTTTGAGGGTGGATTGTTAGTTAATTTGATGGATGTTTTTACACTCTCAGGTGTCTGATGCTTATAAGCTCTCTAACTTCAGAGTAACTCTATCACCAGTTTTGAGATGAGATTTAAAATTGGCATTCAATAATTTCATGATTCTTTCTTTGGCAAAAATTCCTCATCCATCAGCCAAGAGGGTGTAGACTATAGCTTATTGGAATTGACCATTGACATTGAGTAAAAGGTCAAGAAACATTACATTTATCTTGTCCATTGTGTATAAGCCTGTATAAACAAAATGGTTGTTACTATTATAGATAGTGATGTAAATAGACTATGATGGATTCAAGAATGTGGATAGTAGGCAAAAAGTGAGGTAACATGTGTTTATGTAAATAGACACAGGCAATGTTTTGGGTATTAAACTAGATAGAGCAGATAATGCAAATACTATTAAAAAAATATGCAGATAGACCTTAATGTACACACTGAATAAAACTCTCTCACACTAGGAGATACGGTGCTAAAGAATGATTTGAGTGATGTCCAAACTGATGTTTCCCTTCATCTTGTAAGAGGATCTCTCCAGTGAAGTTCTTCAATGCCTTGTCTTTCTCTAGTTGTTGATGGTCAGCTCAAAAGAGATAGAAGTGGGCTTGTTGAGATTGTTGGAGGCTTAACCTACTCCCCAAAAATTTAGAAGCTAGTTAAGGCTATGGTTAATGTAATTGAGTGTAGTATAGACACAATTCATACTTTTGGTGGTCTTGGTGGTGCTTAGTTTTTCCAAAATAGGAGAGGTGAATATATTACTATTGTAAAGCCAACAGATGAAGATCCCTTTGACCTAAATAATCTAAAAGGTTTTTTGGGTAAAGTTTTGGGACAACCATGATTGAAGAGATTGATTATAGCTTGAGAGATGGGTATCAATAAAGTGGTGGCATACCTTCTAGATCATGATCATTTAAGTTTTAGAGCTCAACTATCATTGTTGGAGGAAAAGCCTAGGGAAGGATGTTATGGTGTCATATAATGGAGGCATTTGTAATTTCCTATAGGGACATTATCAAGATATTTGTGGGCTAAATCAACTTTGAAAGGCCCTTTAAAAATATTCTACCTAAGCCCTGCTTTTATGTTGGGTAAAGGAGACCCTAGAAATCCTACATAGCCATCTGGGGGTAATTGACATATTAAAAAATATATAATTCATTAAAGGTCAATTTTTTGCAAAAACCATAACCAGATAGAAATTAGATGAAACACTTACCGTTTCAAGCTATAAAATGTTCAAATTCTTGAAAATCTCGAGCTAAAATTGAATAGGGCATCCATTCCAGCAGTTGCAGATAAAATTACACAAAAAAACTACTTTAAAAAATTTGGCTTTAGGTAAACACTACGCCCAAGATTAATTACCCTGTATATGCATAGCCAAAGGCTACTAGCAAGTGCACCACTAAACCCTACAATTAAAAACCACTACTTAACCTTACAATGAAAAACCACCACCATGATTTATGGATTTTGACTGCAATGATTATGACTATGACTATTACACCCTGCTCTGCGCTTACTGCTTTGGTAGAAGAAAAGTTTGCCATAACACATAATTTTTTGGATCAATCGCAACTCCCCAAATAATATATTTTATTTTTTTTGTTAAATAAATTACAACTTTTATAAAGAATCTTAAACATATTTTTCAGCACCCAAATCAATATAATTTGATTGAGGAGAGGAATAAAGATTAATAGCAGATTAATACTAAATGAAAGTAATATTCTTACTCTCTGAGACTAATAATAATAATTTAAACACGTAACTTTTGTATGGAGGTCCTTTTTCATGAAATCTTAGTTTGGAGACTCTTTTTGATAAAATCTGAACTTGGAGATTCTCTTTATGGAGTAATTTTCCTTAGTTCTTCCATTTTGGATGTTATGCCAAATAGTGAGTCCAGTAGCTTTGCCAAATCCTATCAATTTTAGAGAGTTATGGATAAATTAAGAGGTCTTATCAATTTAATAAAGGTTCCAAACACTTTTACCCTCCTTGGAGAGATTACAAAATATGGAGGTTGTTTACATAGTTTGTTTTTCCTAAAGCCTACATAATAATCCAAAACTGTCATTTCTTCAAATTTTATTTTTGGCTATTTGAGATGGAATTTTTACAAGGAGACATGAACAATATTATATTTTTAAACTGGTTATTAAGGTGGATTATTATTTGATAAACTACCAAATGGATCTAAACAAATAATAAGTAGTTGGCATGAAATTGACATCAGATAATGGAGAATATACAATCTGATTCATGAGAATTGTCGATGAGGCACCTCTCAATTTCTTCATCAAAACAAGTTCGCTAACTGAAACAATTGACCACAGCTCTTGTGCTGCTTGCAAGTATATCCTATTGAGGAAGTTATTGTTATTGTTCTTCATGGTCCCAAATAGATCAATGGGATGATAAAACTTTGGACAGAAGAAAATAAAAGCATGGGATCCTTATCCTACAAACAAAAAGCATAATAAAACCCAAATAAATTACAAAAACTGTAAATAATATATGATGCCAAAGTAACAACTTATTCTAAAATATGTGATAGGAACTGTTGGTTGATGCTTTACCTAAAATTATCACGTAGTCACACAAAAAGATACGTAGCCTTACATATTTGAATATTTACTAAAACCTCAACATGGTTACATCTCTTAGGATTACTACCGTAAGCATAGGCTTTCAAAAAAGAAGAGAAAGTATGCCTCTGGCTCCCCTCTACATGTGCCCAGGTTCCTCCTCCAATATCCATACATTTACAATTTACGCTTTAATATTCTTCTTCAAATTTTTGTAGTTCTTGGTTGATTTGTAGGTCTTTCTCAAAGCATTGAAAGGGTTGGATGGGGCTATGGAATCTCTTTCTCAACGGCAAATCTATTGTAACTTATTCTTCCTTCTCACCACATGATGGAAAGTTGACGGCCGTATTCTTCCTTCTCACCACATGATGGAAAGTTAATGGCCATATTTGTAGCTAAGATGTAAAATAAGGGTGTCCCTATGGAGGATGTCCGTGTAGGATATTCTTCTTCCTTTCCATGTAGCCATGGGGGCTTCTAGTGCATCTATGTCCATGGGCATGGATTATGGATGGAGGGAGTCTTCTAAGGATTTCATTCCTAGTTTTTAGTTTTTTTTAGTTCTATTGTATATTATTGTGGTTCTTGGTTTGTCAGTTCTTGTGTTAGTTCTTTTTCTTAGATGGTTAGGTGTTATCAAAATTTATTGGTTTTTGAATTGGTTGGCTCGTTTGCAAGGGTGTTGCATGGCCTTAGTTCCACGATTGTTATATTCTTTTTGGGTAATGTTTTTGAATTTTTTATTTAAATAATTATTTTATATACATAAAATGATGAGATATCTCAACCCTTGTTTATGTTTATATAAAATTAATGCTATAAAATAAATAAATTATGTTTATTGGAGTAACCTACAATCACAACCAAGAGGTAGTAGGAGCAATTTTTATAATTTAAGATGTAAATAAAAATAGATGGACATAAATTCAACATCCACTTGATAGTCATATGGCATTTAAAAAATTAAAAGTTGAAAAATTAATCAAAATATATTAATTATGGTTGTGGGAGTAACCTACAATGACGATCAAGTGGTGGAAGGAGTAAGTTTCATAGTGTGAGATGTAAATAAAAATAGATGGACATAAATTCAACATCTTTTTTACTGTCATATGGTGGATTTTCTTTTTCTTGGAGAAGGTGATCCAAAAATATTAATATCTTAGGTACGATGAAGTTTGGAGCTCATTTTCTTTCCATATATATTTTTTGAGCCTAATGCAATGGTGTAACTGGACTGATGCCATCCTTCACCAATCATTGGGGAATTTTTGGATAAGGTGATGGAGTTTTTAATACCTTTAGGACCCTTAAATGGGATAAATTATCTAATAATTCTATGATTAGCACATAAAAATTGATATATTTGTTTATATATAAAGATATATTTAAGATATTTGTATTAATCGATTTCTTATAATAAACACAAGCCGATGATACTAATTATGCTCATAGGAGTAACATATAATGACAAATGATGGGAAAAATGGGTGGTGCATTGTAATAGTGTAAAATGTTAATAAAAATATTTGAATTTAAAATTGGTGTCTATTTGACTATCATAAGGAAGTTTCAATATTAAATTTGATGTCCATTTGTTTGTCATATATGAATTTTTATTTCTACTAAAATAAAGTGATTGAAAAATTATGATATTTAATCATATTATAGAAATTGGTTTTTATTTTGTTTCCCAACAATAAATTTTCAAGCCTTATATAGTAATATAGCTATATATCACTAATCAATATAAAAAATTATTAATATATATATATATATATATATATATATATATATATATATATATATATATAAAATTTAAAATAGGCACCTCAAGTAATATTTATCAATGTCTTTCAAATAAATATTTTAAAATATTTAAACTAATTTTATAGACCTTCAACAATAACTTTTAAGTTTAAAGCATTGCCACTATTCTAAAGATGGAATTGCTTTCTCATTTACGTAATATAGTAAGAAGTTAATAAGTTAATTATAATCATACTTCTTTACAATGATCATAACATCAATGTCATTCACATATATAGTTTGAGAACACATCTAATCTAAAAGTAAGGTAATTGTAGTAACTCTCCTTGTATAGTGTGAGGATGAGGAAGAAAACTTATATGGACCTTGTTGCAGTAAATATTTGGAGTTTTTCCCATTTTATTTAGAAATGAGAGGCAGTAAATAAAATATATAATTAATGATGTGAATTAAATTAATGCTTATAGTATTCATGGCCCTTCTACTTTTTTAAACTATTATGTTCCACATTCTAGATCTATTTTAGTTACATTCCTCCTTAGGAGAAATTAAAATAAACAAATTTAAAATTATTTTTTATTTCTAAACAATTAAATGTATTATTAAAATGATTACTATTTTTTGGATGAATTAATTTAATGGTGAAAAATGTGTATTTTCGATGAATTAATTTATTGGTGAAAAACTCGAAAGAGAACACAAACTTATGTACACCTAAAATTATCCAAAAGGAGATAAACCCATAAACACCTACTTTAAAAAAGAACTTTTTTTATTTTTCACTTTCTTAAGTCATGTGCATATGCAGCGGAAAAAGGACCCTGAGCGGGATGCAACTCAGCCAGCTTGTACAAGCCTCGCAGTAGCCCGTACTGCTGCCAAGGTCTAATAAAGGCTTCGCTATTTCTACAAGTTTTATAACAGTTTCGGGCTATTTTTCACTCCTTACAAATGCACTGGTACTGAACTGTACCTGAAATTCAAACTACATGTACGCAGACATGAGTCAAAAATGCACTCACCTATACTTGACTGCACTCACCTCCGACGTGCTCAAAAAAGAAGAGAAAGTATGCTCCTGGGCCCTCTCCACATCCGCCCAGTATCCTCCTCCAATATCCCCGCATTCCAACATGTTGTAAATCTTCCGAAGCGATACCCATCCGATCAAAATTGCCCTTTCAAGACCTAACAAAAAAAAGTGATGCTTCCCGTCCATTATGGGCGGTTGTGAAAAAAACAAAACAAGTCAGAGTTCAAATAGCTACTTTACGGCGCCCACGCCGACAATGGCATCAGTCTGCAATTGGCTTCATAATAGTTTGAAGCAGCTGCACCGAAAGTACTGGCGCTCAGACGCCTCGAAGTGCTGGTGCTGCCTGAGAATCAAGCCGGAATTACCAATGCGTTTATGTAATTTCCTTTATTGACAAGACTGATAGCTATTTTTAGTGAACAACATATTGTCGTTATTTAAACTTTTGATGTACAATACAAGATTCAATTGCATATAAAAATGATAGTATACCAACTTTTTATGTTTTGGGGAAACAATCAAACAGATGATTAAAAAAAAGTAAAGGGTTTTTTTTTATATTAAAAAAAAGTTTTTTATAGGGATGTTTTGAAGAGTTTTCATCAAAAACGTTTTTACCAACTTTGTTTTTATGTTTCTTTTATTTTGATGAAAATTGCTTCTTCATTTAAGATTTTGATCAATAATAAAATTGATTAATATAAAAGGAAGATGATAATTTGATATTTATTTTTGGGAATAATTGTGTGAAGAATTTTTGTTTCAACGATTCGGATCACACAATTATTTCCAAAAGTAAATGTCAAAAATATAAACTGTAAAAACATAACATCTATTAAAATAACAATTAGAAAAATTGTTAAAAGAAAATTCAAATATAATATAATTAAAATTTTTCCCTTTTAAATTTTTGTAATACTTTTTTTCCATTTAAATTTATTTAAATTTCAAATGTTTACCAATTTCTCTTTGAAAAATAAATTATTAATATTTTATGCGTCTATCAATTTCTCTTTGAAAATAAATCATTTCTTTTACTTACAAAACTGACTAGCACCTGTACTCAGGAATAACAAAGTGTCTTTATTTCAAATATTGCTAAACAAATGCTTGAAAACCAATCAAAATAAATATAATAGATAAAAACTTTTTAACAAATCTTTATATGTAAATGAGTTTACAATAAATCATTAACAATTTATGAAATAACCAAAAAAAAAGATCGTTGATTTGTTTCAGCGAACATTTAAAACATGCATAAATTTAATTACAGTGATATGAGAGTATGACAAAACTTCTGCATCCCACATGCTTTTGTTCAGTGGGTTTGATCAACCTCTGTCACTTAAGCAGTCTATTCAATGGAGGGAAATAAGCATGTGGGATGTGAAATCAACTTTTAGAGTAAGGGACGAACAATGTGGAATAACATTTTTTTACTAACAAACATAGGGTATTTAGAGTTCCGTAACCAGAAGTTGATATCAGCCATACCTTCTACTCTGCGTGCCCAAATTGTTGCAGTAGAGTATCTAGAAGGGTGAATGTCAAAGTTTACAATCTAATAATACCACAGTAGTAAATTTCTTAGGTGACGTGAAAAAGATTTCGACCATGTTCAATGAATCGTTATCATTTTGCCAGAGTGAAATGATTTGGCTATAATGGCAAGCCAGAGAAAGAAGTATGATAGAGAAAAAAAATTAAAAGGTGAAACATTTCTCACATTTTTTTAAATTAAAACTCTCCAAAAATTCAAATTCAAATTTTAGACTTAGATGATGAAACAATTATGTTAGAACTTATGTTAGCCCATACCATAGGTTATAAATACAATATCCATTCATTAATATGGTGCTATAGTATGCCCACAGATTAATAATGATTTATCTAAATTATTTATGGATACAATTTAAATAGTTTCAATTTATATTATGTTGAAAGTAAATTATTGAAATTTTGATTAGGGATTAGATATCTAAGACTTTCATCGTACACATTACAAAATGATCATACAATATATATTACTATTTTTTTTATACATGTTAGGAGTATGATGGCAAAATGAAAATGATCGCACAATACACATTACAATTTTTTTTCACATGTTAAGATTATGATGGCAAATTGAAATGATCATTTTTGTCATTGCATTTGATGAAACCATGTGATTTGGTTGTAGGGAAAGGTGTTATAAATTTAATGTTATTATTCATCAAACTCTTTAAATTATTATGAAAAAATAATTATTAAGTGTGATGGCATTAATGGGTAGAGAAAAAGATGAGGGTGGCTAATGTGAATCAAATTCATGATAAGTTTATTCATCGTGATTAATGTGACTTAAATTCATGATTTTTTTTGGTTGTATGCAAAGTTTGTTGGTTGGGTTACATTTAATCACCTTATTGATAATATTTTTCTCAAATTTACAATAGTTTCTTTAATCACCTTATTGATAATATGGAGATATGAATCACAACATGGTGGTAAAGATTGAAACCTATTGTTTCCCATGCCCTCTATTGGATGAAATGTAAGTTTGCACTATTAAAATGCTAGCACAACTTAAAAATTTAAGTTTTCACTGTTAAAATGCTAGCATAACTTAAAAATCTGACAACTTCAAAGTCCAAAGAAATTAAAAGCACTTATAGAAAAAAATATGTCAGCCCAAGTTATCATCCCTAACACAAATTGTGTCATTTTGATGTAAATTATGTCATATTTATTGTATAGTTTGTGATTCATATTGCATCAGTAAATTCTTTTCCCAAACTCTACCAAACAAGGTTAAACTAGAAGATGGCTTGCATTAATGCCATTGACACAAATTACATCATACAAATTTGTGTCGGATTGTTAAAATTATTCTTTTATAGGAAAAAATTCCATGATTTTGACACATGCTTACATAAAAACATGAAAACTTAGTAGTTACCATATCATGTCTTGGAATCATGAAGGATTAAAAACAACATAGAATGTTGTCACCACCTTATTAGACATCAACCAAAATTTTAATAAATATAAGATAATAAATGTCAAATTTAATTTATATTTTTGAAATTTTTCCCTCCAACGAGTCTTTTGGATTGAATTGTCATGACTCACAACTTTTATTCAAGGCTTGCAGAAATGAAGAATAGAGAAACATGTTTGTCTCAATGGGCATTTTTATCACAAGTTTCATTAAAAAAATGAATAATTGAATAAACAAAAAATAAAAAATTAACATTTGGGTTTCATTCAAGATGTCAAGATTTGGTTTTCTTACTTCTCATCAATGAAAAGATTGCATATTTGCTTACATGTATTCAATGTGTTTTAGGTTTAATTAATACATTTACATTTACATTTAGGTTTATAATGAGTTATTCACTCTCATGGAACCATGTTTTATATAATTTTAGCTCAAGCATGTCCTTAAGCATAATATCCATCTAATTCAATTCAATACTACATTTAGGTTTATAAAGAGTTACTCACTCTCATGTAACCATGTTTTATCTCATTTTTCCTCAAGAATAATATTCATCCAATTCAATACTCCATTATTAATTCAAGTATAAAAACAAACTATAGTATCCATAATTAATTATACTTCTTATGTATATTTTAGACACATATTTATATGTATTCTAGGTTTAATTACTACATTTATATTTGAGTTTATAAAGAGTTACACCCTCTCATGTAACCATGTTCTATCGCATTTATCTTCATGAATAGTATCCATACAATTCAATACAATACTCTATTATTCATTCAAATACAAAAATAATTTCATTACTACATTTAAATTTAGGTTTATAAAGTGTTACTCACTCTCATGTAACCATGTTTTATTTCATTTATCCTTAGTCATAGTATCCATATAATTTAATTCAATATTTCATTATTCATTCAAATACAAAAACAATCTATAGTATCCATAATAATTTATAGTTATTATATACATTTTAGACAAGTGTCCATAGTGATTCTTAGACACTACAAGTGTGTAAACCCATTCTTAAAATTGATTTTTAGATGTTCAAGATGTTTAGGAATATGATTGGATGATGTGAGATATGTATGTTCACACTTTTGAATAGATAATTTTATACTATGGATAAATATGATTTTAGTATAGAGTATGGTTCAACACTTTTGGCCTTTTAGATGAACCATGCATTTTATAGAGTTACATTTACAACCAAATTTTGAATTCTTTAGGAATGATTTACCTTGTAAAATTAATATGGATTTTTCCTCTCTTGTATTATATCAAAATAATATGGGTCTTAAATAAAATATATGGGGAAAAAGGAGTGAACCCTTGATTGATGTTGTGATACCAAGGGAATCTTCTAGAGGTAGATAAGAGCTTGTACCCACAAGGCCAATTAACTTAGAAATTCTCTTTGTACTAAGATACGTACAAGATAGGATACCTCCATAGTAGAATTAAGGAATGGAAGATAATATTAAACCATTCAAATAATGGGAACATGAGCATAGTGTTTGTTAAGATTTAGTCTTCACACATGGATTTAATGACCCACATTAGATGATGGGGATAAATTATGCTCCTCATCATAATGCAACACTAATACCACTTGATATATTTAACAATCCATATAACTCTCAATCTCCCATAAAATACAAACACATCTAATATATTCTCATAAATCAATTAATATTTTAGTAATCTTAAGAAGTCATCAAAGAATTATTCTAAAAATCTCAAAGCTTTATCAATATATCTTCCTTATACAATACTCACTTCTCTTCAACACATTACATAACTTGACAATTTCATGCTAATGAGGCTCTACAGAGCTTCTTCCAAGCTCAACTATCTACCAGTTCTAGCCCACCTTACAAAGCCAAGAATGCAACCTTTTATAGAATTCAAATGAAATAAATCAATAAAATAGGCCCAAAATGTCACCACCCTTTCACATGGGTGAATAATTCCTAATGATGAAATCCCCCACTAAAAGAAATTGGGCCATCCTTCACATGGTATGAATAATAGTCAATAATAAATGATGTTTCCATGTGATCCAAATTTGATCAGGTTTCACAAGCATGTTAAAGCATATGAAATAGTATTTTTGGTGTCTCCCATGTGCATGAATTTAGAAAGGGTCCCTCCTTTCATGTGCAAAGAAAATGATGTCCCACACTTGCATGTGTAAAGTAAAAGGTGTTCACCACTTGGTATTTAGACCCTCATGCATACTAGATGACAAAAACAAGTACTTACATGTGTGTTAGTGGAATGTGGCACCCCATTCCACCTATCCATAATCTATAATAAATAATGTTTTGGACACCTCATCATGATGAATAGTGTCTTCCACCTAATAAGTGAATGTTAACTTCTGAATAGTGCCACTATGAATAGTTTTTTATTGCCCCATCATTTTCATTCACTTAAAAATAACACAACTCCTGCAATTTGTTCTAATTGTATCCTTGCCATTTATTCTAAAAAAGAAAAGAAAAATCACACCACTCTTTTTTTGGGTGATGCAATATTACCCAAATAGACCCACCAATATGTGTCATGCATAAGTAGTAAATATAAAAAGATTAAATATCCAATATCTAATGTGAACCATTGATTAGGTATAATATGCAAGGATCATTTCTTTGTCATAGGGACAAGTTAATAAAATTAATTTCATCTCAGGGAATGGTAAACAATGGCCATGGAAATATAAGATTATATGTATAAAATTATGATTTATATAGGATCATACCCATGTTTGAACAAAAGCGGGGGTTCCAATCCTAATACTTCCACTTTACCAATCAACCAATTTTTTGGCTATCATTGTGGGTAGCTTGAATACTAGTGCGATTTAAACCTAGGTCACTATGATACAAATACATCTAATTTAATTGTTACACCTCAACTAGGGGAGCATAAATAATTATTTACATGAAGTAAAAATGAATATGACTAGAAGATCAAAGCAAGAAATAAATTTTTTGTCTCCCTAAAGAACAAAAGGAGATGGACAAAAGCTAAAAGTAAAAGTAGACACAAAGCCAAGTAGCCATGATACCAAAGAAAACCCCAAAGAAGATAAGACAAGAAGATTAACATATAAAACCATAAGCCCATAATATAAAACTAATCCTAGAGAAGTAGAGGATTCTAAGAAGGAAACACCACCATTGAAAAACTTAAGAAATTCACATAAATCCCATTACTAGAAACCTTGGTCACCAACTTATAGAACATTAATCAAACACTAAACCATGAATATTACTCATAAAAATATGATCATATGAGAGCCCAATAAATAATCCATTTATTTTACAATCACCTCAAATAAAATTGATCCAAGAAGTCAAAACAAGGAGGCAAACCATAGTTTACAAAAAAATCTTCAAAATATAGATCACCAATACCTTTGATGATAGTTTGATTAAATGGGAAGTTATACATGTGTCAAGTATTTTACCATTAATTATTTACATTATTTCCAATGAGTAGGGTCTTCATAGTGCCAATAATCATTAGGATGAAGGTTAAGAGCTCAAAGTTAACTATTAAACCTACTAGAAAGTTAGTCTCATGATATTTTGGGGAGAAATAAATATTGTCAAAAATAAAGAATGGAATGGAGGATATCTTAAATGATTGGATTGAGATGACATCTATCAAATATTTTTTATTTAATAACATTGATAATCAATAGATGACCACTTTCCACAAATAATTTACTTAATGTATAGCCAATAGTGGTTCTCAATCCTATGAGAAGAGTTAGTGCTTAAGTCAATTTATTTTAAGATTATAATAGCACTTGTCCTAGATTAACATACATAATTGATATATTATTAATTCTAATGTTTGATTGGTAAATAACATAATATGAATAAGGTGTACACAAGTGTTATTTTATATAATGTAATGATTACGATACATTTATTTAATAGACATTAAATTTTTTTTTTGAATGATAAAATAATTTAATATAAATTTAACATATTCAAGGACCTTAAAATAGAATAAAAAAATAAATTACTTCTAAATAATAAAATTCAAGGTAAAAAAAGAAATTATACATATATAATTATGAATAGATAATATTGAATAAGAATTGTTAATCAAGGATGTAAAACAAGGATCATTTAGGTATGTGTTTGTTTATTAATGTAATTATTATATTTAAAAAGTTTAAAACTAAATATCATTAATATAATATTGAAAAAATAAATCTATTTGATCTCATTAGTTATGTGAGAAAATTTAATATTATGCTAAGAGAATGCATGATTTAAGATTTCAAATTGATAAATTTTTTAGATCTATTTTATAGGTTGTGGTTTTAATATAATCATGAATCTATGTAATTATGAATGAAGATATGAGAAATTGAAACATGGTTATTAAATAAAAAAATTAATATCAATGCTAGAAAGAAAACATAGACAAAAAAATGTTCTCATTACATTTATGCAAAGATATTGATTTGAGATTAACTCACTAGAGAATGATTAGATGTGAAATCTCTTCTCTGTATTTGATAATAGATATAAATTACACAACATTTCATATATATAAATTATTTTTACATAGAACCTAAGAATATCCATAAACCATTAATAGAGCTATGTTTAAAATAATCCAATGATTCCATGCCATCAAAATAGTAATAATATAAAAAAAATTAAGACACAACAAATTATTTATGTGACTGAGAGGATAAATATTACCTTGATTTTATTATAACACTTAGAATATTATAACAAAAAATAGGTCTTTGGCAAGAACAAAATCACAAGCCTTCAAACTTATGAAAACTTTGATGGGAATAAGAACCATATTGTTTTAAAAAATTCCAATCAATGTTATAAAAAAATTGAGACAAACAAAAAATTCTCATATAACATACTTTACATGCATCAACAGTAGAGAAATGCAATTGTATTAATCTTCCAACTTGTAACATGGATGGTTACAAGGATTTGAAAAGAATAAAATCATGAACCTATAGATCTATACATAAGTTAATGACAAGAAAAAAATTGTTGTTTATAAAAGAAGTGATATCAATGTTAGAAAAAAAATGATATTAAAAAAGTGCTCACCACATTCATGCAGATATATTGATTCAATTTTATCTCACTTGTCAATGAATGCATGTCCAATCTCTAGCATATGTCATTTTATTTTTTTATTGAGATTTATAGTAGAAAATATATGGGTATAGTTTCCTCTATAATTATAGTAGAAGGGATTAATTTGTAAATGTGAGATCCATAAAACTTGAAACATTTTTATTCATTAAGATAACAATAGAGATTGAAAATTGGTTATGGATAGTTTTATTTGGCTTATTAGTTATTACATGGTAGATACCAAAGGTTGGTAGGTCAATAAAGTTATTTAATCACATTTATTTTTATTTCCCTGTTGATGGTTATGTTTTTATGCAAAAACATTTATTATTTATTTGTTTTCACATAGAGAAAATTTTAATTTTCTTATTTAATAAGATTAAAAGGCCCATTTTTGATAGATTTTCATGCATAAATTAGAAATTGGGTATGAAAATATTATACAATTATAGAATAAATAATATTTAATGAAAATGGCATTAAACATAATAAATCACATGAGTATATAAAAATAAATGTAAATAAAAATAAAAATTTAAGGTAAATCATAGTTCTAAATTAATTAAAATAATTTAAAAAAATTGGAAAAAAATAATGAGACGTTATAAATTAAATGAAATTAAATGTCATAATGTTTTCCAAAAAAATTGCACAAATATTATATCTAAACCATAAGCATAACAAACCATAAAAAGAGAAACCTTAGATGAAAAAAATTTATTGAGTGTTACTATCTCCATTTATGTTATGCATACAATCAACCCTAATTACCAAACTCATATTTACATGTTCCTCATTTCCTGTACCAGATCCTACTTCACTACTTCTAGACGGCATCGATGGTTCAAGGCCAACTATTTTATCCAATATGATTTCAGCCAACAAATTCAAAATTTGACCCATACCAAAACTCTTTATATATTTAACTAATATATCTTTCAAGTTCACACCTCATTTTTTAATGTAATCTGAAATATTTACCAAGTTATTTTTCAATTTATATTGAATAAACATTTAAATTCTAGGATCCAACTTACCACCATAGCTAGAATCCTTAAGATATTTAGTAGCCAATGATTATTATGAACAACTATCACTTTCAACATGTCCATTATATTTACCATAGACTATTACTAATGCATCATTTAAAAAACCATTATTTGATCCTAAAATGTCTTTCTCCTACTCGACATGCTACATGGAAATATCATTATTAACTATCATACTATCTTATTGGACCATTATTTGACTCAAGTCAAGATAATGGTCGATGGCAGTCCTATTATGGGTGCTTGAAAATATATTTTGATCAACTAGACTACTTGTCTTTCAAAACCTAGGAAAAGGCTCACAGCCTACAACCTTTACACTAAAAGGAAATAGTGTCATTAATAAAAATAGTGGAACCTACTTACAATGGGGATGCTCATGAAAATGCAAAACAGGAGTGCTATATATCACTCTCTAAGAATTAATTAAAACTTTTTAAAAGGAACAATGTGACCATGATTGTGATAAGGCAAGATTTTTATTTTACTCTAAAGATGTCCACAATAGTTTGTAATGTAATTAAATTTTCGTATTTTGGGGGGGAAAATGAGATATTGGAGGAAATTAAATGTTAATAATGTAATGATATTAATAGAAATATATTATAAGTTAAATGAAAATATTGTGTTAATATTACTAGAAAGATAGATGATTGATAAGTAGTAGATTATAGTCAGCTAGATAAAATTCTAGGACTAACATGTCTATATCTAGATTGATGTTGTTATTTGTTAACTTTAATTCCAAATAAACTAATCTCATTTTTTACTATTGTAAATATATGTGAATCAAATATATTTATCTTTACACTTCATTTCTATATCAAATATATATTTTTTTTCATAAAATTAATTATATGCATTTGTTTTTATTATATTTTAGGTCTATATTTAAAAATGAATATTTAATATTTAATACAATATTCTATAATTTTAATAAAATATTGATGGTGCATTTAATTACAAAACATTATGCCATAATTTTGATGACTTTTTAATTTTTACCAATGAAGCATGCACACAAAACACATGGTTGAGTTCAAACTATGTTTATTCTAAATGTTGTTCAATTTTTTTTATAGAATAAGTTAAAGCACAAATTTAAAGATCTCACATAAGTTAAACTAGAAATGAGAATTGTTAAACTATAATGGAAATGGAAACATGACAAAAAGTTACCATGAAAAACTTGCTCTTAAGAAAGTTTGTGTGTATTTAATAGGTACAAATATAATGTAACACTAACACTATAGTAAATAAGATGCATAGAAGTTAAATTTTTTGGAAGCAAAAGAACACTAAGCAAATGTCAAATTTTTATCTTTATTATTATTTTAATATTTGAGGTAAATTAAAAATCATGTATTTCAATTAAGTATACTTGTAATTTTCAAAACACACACACACACACACACACACACACACACACACACACACACACACACACACACACACATTATCGCATATCATCTTCAAATCTTAGATGTGCTTTTATGGACTCTGCTATATTTTAACTTAAAGGATTGTTTATTCTTCCTTGTCTTTCATCCACTCTAGTCCCAATTAAACATGCCCCTACATCTTATTCAAGCACCTTGATCATGTAATTTAAACCATTGAACTCTGATATTTTATTCATGAAATAAAGAGAAAAATAAGTACACTATGATGCTACAAAAAAATAGAAGAGAGATCCAAAGGATTTGGGGAGAGACTAATTAAGAACTAAAAATAATGGAATAGTTGTAACCAATTTAACTATTATAATCATCTATGCTACCATTCCACCCCCCCCCCCCCCCCCCCCCCCCCCCCCCCCCCCCCCCCCCCCCCCCCCCCCCCCCCCTTATTACATTATTTCTACAAATATATCCTCTAAATATCTCAAATTTCACCTTTCCAATGGATTTGGTGAGTATATCAACTATATATATACATCTATTAGGTAGTATTAAAGATGAATGTGGTGGTTTTAGATATGATCAAGAATGTAGTGACATTCAACCTCATTGTGCTTGGTTATTTCATGAAAAACAAGATTCTTCACAAGCTTCAACACACCCTAATTATCATATTGAAGGATAGGTGGCTTTTGTTCAATAATGCCCATATGATCTAGAATGTGACATAACCATATCACGTTGCACACAACTCCACATGTGGTGCAATAATATACCTCAATGGATGAGAGAGTAATAACAATTTACTTCTTATTGATCCATAAGTCTGGTCTAAATCTAAGGTGAAATATGTATCCTAACATTAACTTTCTATCATTAATATATTTGACATAGTATGATTTGGTGTATTCCTTAAAAAAATTGGGTATTCTTATTATATTCTAGACCATACTCAAGTGTACCTTGGACATATCTCAAAACATGTTTTGCTACAACCCAGTGACATTTCTTTGGCTCCTACATGAATCTAGAGAGATAGATCACAATAAAACATATGTTTAGTATGGTGTAGGTTAGGTAGATGAGACTTCCAATGAGCTATCTATAGAGAGTTACATCTATTTGAGGTGAGTCCTAGAATTGAGAGAGTTGTAAACCTTTGTCCATTGGTGTTGAAAGATGTTTACAATCTGAAATTATGTAATTTTTCTAGGTGTCTCTTGGCATATTTTATTTGGGAGATAAAAATGTGATTTTGTTTGTACCATATCTCCAAGACAAGACAATAATGGATTAGCCTCAAAGAAGTCATGTTGAAGGATATTTTGAGGTCATTCTTCATAATATCAACCTAATCTTCTAAAATTTTAGTGATCACAAGATCATCTACATATAAAACACGAATTATGATTTGTATCCCTACCTTCTTTATGTACAAGTTGGAATTTAAGGGGCTATGGGTAAAATCATGATACAAAAGGTGATCATCTATCTTGATGTACCATGCCCTTGAGCTTGTTTTAGTCCATACAATGATTTGATGATATGACATACCTTTTTAGGATGTTTTTCATCAACAAATCCTTTCAATTAGGTCATGTATACTTATTCTTTGAGATCACCATTTAGGAAAGCACTCTTGATGTCCATCTTTTAAATTTTCCATCCAATCTATGCTACTAGTGTTCAAACAACTATGATGGTCTTGGTCTTTGTAGTGGGTGCAAATGACTATTCATAGTTAATGCCTTCTTTCAAAGCACATCCCTTTGCTAAAAGTCATGTGTTGTGCTTATCAATGGATCCATCTACCTTATATTTAATTTTAAAAACCTATTTGTAGCCTATGGGTTTATTTATTATATACAAATTGATAAGTTCCCAAGTCCAATTCTGTATGAGTGAGTCATACTTAGAATCCATTAATTTATTCTACTGAGGTTGACTTCATGACTCTCAAACATTATCAAGTTTAGAGCTATCAAATACTTTAATCATGAGTTCAAAATTTACCTCATTTCTTCTCTGACTCCTCATTCTCACTCCAGATGAAGTATTTATGGGAGATTTCACATGGTAATATTTGATGGTGCTTCATACCCACTTTGAATACAAAATATACTACTGATGTGAAGAACTGCTTTGCTTATGTGAAGAACTACCTAGTGGATTTTCTAGTTCTCCAAAATTAACATAAAAATACCTTTGTAACTCATATTATTTGTGAGAAGTCTCTTCATTGTCTGACTTAGAGAGCAATTGGTGAGAGGTGGTTGGTGTTGATTCTTCTTTCTACATCATTGAGTTTAAGGATGACTCATCAAAAACCACATCTCTAATTTCATAGATTTTATTTATTTTAGGATTCTTGAGATGGTATGCATTTGACGTAGTTTTATAGCCCAATAGGATGTACAAGAGTGTTTTTGGCTTGAGTTTTTTCCTCTTTTGAGCTAGGATATGGATATATGTTGTGCAACTAGACAATCATAAATGAGAAATTGATGGCTTTTTACCACTTCATACCTCTTATAGAGTTTTATCCTTTAAAATATTTGTTAGTACCCTATTGAGAAGATAAATAGTTGTCTAGACTACTTTTGCCTAATATCATTTCTTTAGCTTTCCTATTGATAACATGCTATAAGCCATTTCCATTGTTATGTAATTATGTTACTCAATAATGTCATTCTTATAGATTGTGTAGGGAGTAGTCAAATTATATTTGATGCCTTATTGGTTTAGGAATTCTAAAAACTTATTTGATGTGAATTCCCCCCTCAATCTGAGTGGAGTATAAGAAGAGGTTGTCTAGTCTCCTTCATAACTTACCGATAGAAGACCTAGAAATCATGAAAAAACCCACTCTTCTTCTTTAAGAAAGCCACCTGTGTCTTTCAAAAGTAGTCATCCATGAATAGTTGGAAGTAATTATATCCCAAAAATGAAGTAGGTGATGGTCCATTCAGATTGGTATGAACAACCTCCAAATGTTTCTTGACATGAAAGAAGCTTGCCTTAAATAGATCCATGTGTTGTTTACCTACAAGACATCTAAGGTAAATGGGCAATGAACTAGATAACTTGGGATGTTCATGTACCATAATTTTTGAACTTAGCTAGTAAAAAGATCTAGTAGACCAGTGACCATAATGGTAGTGTCAAAGAGCATTAGATTCTATTATAGAGGTAGATATAGCTATTGTAGAAGATGAAACAACACCTAAAGTAAATAATTTATCTTTTAAAAATGCTCTAGAAAGAAACATACCTTTTTGTGAGATCAAGTAGGATTTGATGCCATTATCAACAAGAAAATCCACCTTCAAATGATGATTCAAAGGACGACTAACTGATAAGATGTTAGATGCCAATCTAGGAACATATAGTACCTTTGAGAGTGTACATTTTTATGTTTTGAGAGGAATAATTACTTAGCCTATTCCTTCTACAACATACTCTTTATTATCAGTTATCATAACCCAATCTCCAATAGTTTGGTTTGTCAGTGAATCAAACAACTTCTTATCACCTAACATGTGTTTAGTGGCACATGAGTCTATCAACTAGATATTCCTCATGGCCTATGAGGTATGGGACACTAGCACTAAGTTCTTATGTGTGATATAATGATCTTCTTTATGTGTCTCCTCATTAGATCCATCATCTTCTACAGCTATGAGATGTCCATTCTACTTATACAAAATGGGTTTCATTTTCAATTTCTAAGAATCATCATGCTCTGATGTGTTTTTTTTACTAGAAGACCCTTATTTTAGGCTATTATACCAACAGTTGTCCATGTTGTGAGTGTTGGTTTGATATATGTGACACCACCTCTTCTAATTTTATGATTTTTGATGATGTTGAGACTATTATTGCTGTTGTTTCTATGGTTGCTTATCTAGAGGACCCTTGTGAGACTTTTAACCTCATTAATGATTCAAGATAAGAGATTTGTCTTACAACTCATCTTAGACTAAGTTGATGGCTTATTCTTTTCTACTATGTTCTTGAATTTTTTTCACAATCAATCAGAAACCCATATAGCTTTAGGGCCACATAATTCTATGGCTATATTATATAATAAAGTCAATATAGGATTTACTTAGTTTGCTATACAAATCATAGCCTATGATTTTATTTGGATGATTCTTCATGCTGGTCTTTTCTAATGCTCACTAATAGGTTTTCATTACTTCCTTGGATACTATCTTCAAAGAACATACTGATAATTTTCTAGTTATAACCTCCTTCCTCATCTCTCTTTTGATCATTTAGATTTAATGAACTATTATAGGTTACGTTGAGGGTTTTTTCAGGGTTTAACTAATTTATACATTCACTCTAAGGCATCGATCAAGCTATAACATAGATATGCTTTCTTCTTTGTGTTGAATCTTCTACTATAGGCTTATCACTTTCCCAAGTCACTGCACTAAGCTCTAATACCATTATTGTAATAAAAGCATTAAACTCTAATTTTTTATTCATGAAACAAAGAGCAGAATAAATACACTATGATGCTACAAAAAAAGAGAAAAGAGATTTAAATTATCTAGAGAGAGACTAATCAATAACTTAAAATAATGGAAGAGTTGTAACTGATTTAATATTCTAATCATCTATACTAACAAATAGGTAATTAATCATATATGTCATCGATTGAGCCTCCATAGCCCCAGATCTTATGAGGCCTTGATTTATATTCATTTGAAGCATGGAATAATAGATAGAGATTAGAATGTATATATACAAGATCCTTTGAATTCTATATACCTAACTTATTGTGCTTAATCAACAGATAAATTTTTAATCTCTCTAATTTAGTTATGATGAAAAAAATAATAGAAACAATCTTTTAGTTGATTCATTACAAGTTAATATTCCCATCTCTCTTGATCAAGGGTGAGGGAGAGCAGAATGAAATTTATATAGAGAAAAGGGGGCATGTTAAGGAGATGGAACCATCTAGCATGTCCCTCAAATCAAGAAAAGAGAATATGTAGGTAGTATCATAGTTTTTTATTGGTTACTTTTTATTTGAGCTGCAAATTATAATTTTTCATTCTTGTACTTTAGGCTAGATCTACTTTTTTGTTCTTTAATTTGTGCCCTTCTAGTAGAGGAGTTTCATGAAACTTTGTATGTTCTATATTTTTTCTCCTTTATTTTATGGATGATTCCATTTCAAAACCTTGTCATTTATTAGTAATAAAAAATAAAATAAATGTAAAATAAAATATATTTACCCTACTAAAAAATTATTTTAATTTGAAATAAATCTAAAATAATTTAATTTTATATTTTTTTCAAGATAAATAATTTCATAAATATATATTTTACGTAGGAAAGGACATGGATAGTCATGTTTCTTATTAATAAAAATATATTTAGATTAACTTTGACTCAGTCATATGTAACATTGTCATGAAAAACATTATGTAGTTCATTGATATATTTTGACATATCCACCTCAATTTTACTACGAACCTTTTGAATAGTATGATTCCAATTAAGATCACATGCCCTTACCCTAGCCCTTTGGGGATTCATATCATTGGTTTTGATTGCGCTCTAAAATTTTTATTCCCTAAAGTTTATGCTAGAATGTGGCAAGGATCAGGTGGTGATGATATTTTGGTAGGTGCTTGAGGGTAGACAGGACACTAATCGATAACAAGAGGTATGGGTGAGAACTAAGACAATGGTGGTATTTCCATGGGATCTAATTGGCAAATTATTACAAAGTATGGTAGTGTCTCCTTTACCAAATTGAAATCTAAGGGCTCATGGGAGGGACCAATGAGATCCCAAGTAAATGGATCAAGTGATGATGGATCACATGAAACAAAAAACCCTATGATTTAGAAGTGATGTAGGGGTAATGGTCCACCTAGGGATGGGACCAAAGAATCACTTCTTAATCAATAAAAAAGGAAAACTTTTGTAGATCTGGTCAAGAATGGTATATCTGGTAAAGAAGGTGGTTCTCAACCTTTGAAATATGCATAGTCTACCCCCTTTGTGACCTTTTGGGATGAAGTGGTGGAGATTGAAGAAAATTTCAAAATGAATGCTCTTATTTTTAGATTTAATAATTTTATACTAGGTCTCCTAGCACTTCATGCTGGGATTTCTAAATATTGGAAACCATATCTAATTGATTAGTAGATATTTATCCTTGCACTAAAGTGTTTTACATTATTATTTTTTATTCTACTCAAGATAGGGATAAAATTTTTAGTAAAACCTAGGATTGTGAAGGATATTTATTGATTTTGAAAACTTGGTTTTTGTCTTTTGATCCTTTCATGACATCCTTTTTGGTTAAACCAGTATGGGTTAGACTAACACACCTTTCATTGTAGTTTTGGGGGAAAAATAGTCTAGATTATATAAGAAATGCTATAGGGAAGATAATTTCTATTGATCCTTTTATATAATATTGACTTCACCTTACTTATGGTCAAATTTTAGTAGAGATTGATATCTCAAAATATCTTTTAGTGAAAATTGAACTTAAAGTCAAAGATAAAATGTGGATCCAATATCTAGATTATGAAGGAATGTTGTTTAGATGTAAAAATTAATTTTCATTGGGCTACTTAGTCTCTACTTTTAATGTTAAAAGAACATCTAATGGAAGGGGTTCATAATGGAAAGATTCTAGGCATAGTCATTTTTTAGTGAATGAGGATTTTTATGATAAATCAACACTTGGTGGTTCTATGGATTCAAAATCTTTTGCAAAAAATGCTTCTATTTCTCATGAGATGAGCAAGAACTTTGAAGCTCAATCTCAGCAGCAACTCAACCCCTTGAGCAAAGATTTGGATATTAGTATGGAGACTAATAAGGTTAGCACATCGATGTCACTAGATTAGGGCCACCCTATAATCAATTATCATATTCTAGAGGTTGTTCTTATGGTATTCACTAAGGTGGGTAAGAAAAAAAGAAGAAACCACAAACCCAGACAACCCATTCACTCAGACAAGGCTTGAGTGCTTGTCCTCCATTTTTACTAATGAATCTATAAATTAAGACCTTCATTACTATGTGTAAGCTATAATTTGTCTATGTTTGTGCTATTTTGTACCTACGTTCTATCTATTTTACTGCTATATTCTATTTTATTTCTATTTGGTAGTTTATCTACCTTTTTAATGCTTATTATCTATATGGGGTTTTGGGACCATTTTTCTTTTATTCTCTCTTTGTTCCATCTAGGTTTGAATCTCTTTTTGTAATTGGGGTATGGTCCGTATAAAAAAACCATTTACCAATAATTAAAAAAATGATAGATTAAGTTCATGTATGCCTTCCATCATTGGAAAACCTCATCATCCAACCATGGTTTCTTATGAAACCATTTTTATTTAATCAAGAAGCCAACAATGTGAAGAGGACTATGGAGTATTTTCAACCTTCTCAAACTACATGCCTAAACCAAGTCTTATGTTTTTTGAAGAAATGAAGGTGCCCTGACCATAAATATGTCTTTTAACCTCTCTCTCATTTGGCCTAGCTTATGGAACATATCTAAGATGACTAGTTTATCCTAATAACAAAGAAGAAGGAACTCAAAAATAGAATAAATAAGTTTTAAAATATCATTTTGCTACTACCAAAATTTAAACTAATCCAATGCCCCCAATTAGGTTATATATCTCATCACATGCTAAGGTGAGAGTACTCAGTAGATCCCTCAATTTTTATTACTCATTTGAAACCACCATCTACTTGAAAGATTTCTTTAGATTAATGAGCAAATCAACCATGATGAGGTTGGAACCAAAAATCATATTTCTACATTTGAGTAGCTATAAAGAAGTAAATTTTTTATATATGGCATGGGACATAGATTGATTTATAATACATTTTTGATTCCTCTTTTTAATTTGAAACCACCTCAATAATCTAAGGAATCCCATTACAAAATACTTGAGTATCAAGTTCCTGCAATGAAGTGCACATGGTGTCCAAACTATGCTAGTATATTCATCATAAATTTTTTTGCCTACTATGATCTTGTTTAAAGCACTAACTATTATGATTTGTAGAAAAATATTGCTTTCCACTTTCTCTATTGTTTTTTGAAATAACCTTTCTAAATATACCACATATTTACATGACATAAAGTGTCATACAATTTGATAAACACTAAACCCTTATATTAAGAGACAATAATATTTATTATATGTCTATGAGTAATGCGAGTCTAATGATATGAGGTAACAAACATTATTGTATAGGATAAGTTATCTCTAATATTATGCAATCTTGCATTAATGTGCTCCTTTTCCTCATCCAAAACAAAAGCCTCAAAATTTTTGTACACTAGAATAATAACTCTGTAGGAGAATTATTAAACATCCTCAAAGTTTATTTCTAATAATGGGACCTACCAATTTGGAATGAGATGCCACAACTAAAAAACAAACTCTCAATAGTAACATCAAAATATTTTCTAATAGAAGATGGTTGAATGGATGTTGAAAATGTAATTAGAAAGTTAGTTGAACTCCCAAAAGCACCTAAAACATGGATTTGAGGTCTTCAAGTTTCATATAATCCACAAAACAAATTTCCTGAATCAATTTTCCCTTTTGACCTTTATTTTTTGTCAAATAATTATTTGTTTCCTTTCTATAGTTCTTAACAAGTGATATCGAACCAACGTAGTTGAACCATACTTGTTTGCTTTACAAAATAAGCAATTCCATTGCCTACTCCCTAAACTATTATAAAATTTTAAGAAGAAATTCCCTATTATGGCCATATATTTCGACATCCTGTACTCAAATTAATTCTTTTTTTGTTATATTTAAGTGGGTTTGAAGATTGTCTTCTATTTGATTGTTGGATAATAGGGTTATAAGAGTTTGGATAAATGTCTATTTGTTATTTTTAAATTTTAAGGAAAAAATATATTCATATAAACCTAAAAATTAAAATAAAATTTTAAATTTGAAGAAAAAAAACTTGTATGTTTTTTTCCAAAATATTCAAAAAATTAGAATAAAAATTATATATATATATATATATATATATATATGAAAAAAAAATTAAAGTATGGTCAAATTATAAATTTTGAAATCAAATTAAAAATTGAAATTTTGTAAGTGTATTTTGAATCTTAAATCAAGATTTTTAATATAAAAATTATTAAAAAAATGAAATTGTATTTAATAATTTTTTAGTTCAAAAATAAAAACTAAAAAATGAGAAAAACTAAGAAATATCATAACCAGAAACCTGGAATCTCTTCAATTTTTTTTGTTTTGGTTTGATATTATGATGTTCCTTCGATATCTTCTCAACAATTTCTCCCTTTTTCCATAGTTCCTTTAAAATATTCTAAATAATTTATTCCTTTTTATAAGTTATTTACTTTTTAGAGTGAAGCATTTGTGATAAGAAATGAGATACGGATTAGTTGCTACATTGGTGTGATGGAGATACTATATAACATCATCTTATTTTTGAATATGTTTATAGAGTGGCACTAGCTAGTTTAAGTGGTGGATGATGTTACTGGTAAAATATAACTGTAGAGAATATAGCCTCAGACGTTCTCATGGTTTTGAATACATCGAAAGAGACACTCTTTGGTAAATTTGGCTTTGTCAAGCACCCTCTGTGAAGGGAGATTCTCGATCAACACTTGCACTTTGATGTGTCTGAGCCCCAGTAGCTGTGTGAAGCTTGCTTTCACCGCTCGCATCACAACTTTTGTGAGGAAGATGAATTCTCTCACGGATTTATAGACGTCACGTAGGAGGAATTCTCCCACCACGCATATGGTCGGTATGACCGAAAAGAAGTGATCTCAACATTTAAAACCTGACTACTTTGATTTATAGACATCGCATAGGAGGAATTCCATTTGATATTTGTATGATTATTATCTTTTGAATGAGTCATTTATAATGGTTATAATTAGTAATTGTACAAAGGAATTTAAATGTCAACATTGTAGACTAAAAGAAGTGTCTTGCAAATATTTTGAAAAAGAGGGGAAGTAAAACACGTTCAAGATATTTTAATAAATTACTTGATACAAATAATTTTGAAATTGATTTATTTTTCTCTATAATTAAAATATTTTAAAACAAAAATTAAACAAAAATAACCGATGTGAAATACTTCATACCATTTATTCAGAGTGATCTCTAACAATGAATATAATCTTTAACTTGTTCTTTCTTAACATAGATATATGCACTATCTTAAATTCTTATATATCAATCAGAATAAAAACAAAGTAAAATCTAAAATTCTTAAAAAAACATATATAATAACATATATACTCATAAATATATGATTAAAGACACACACATAACAAATACATAAGATTTTATATCATAAAAAATAAGAAAAAGAGCTCACCACCACATGTGGTTGAGTATAGTAGGTTTTATTTTTTATTTAACTTAGCCTTATTTTTCCATGCTCAAACAATAATGTTAATGTAAAATGCTTTTCTTCTATTAAATGTATATATTTGAAAAAACTATATATTATGGTTGAGTAATAGAAGGAAGAAATTTTTTTATCTACATAGTTATGGTAAAAAAATTATTGTAACTTCTACAATACCATTTATTTAGATACTAAATAAATTGTTGTGTATAGTAAAATCATTTATTTGTATTGATTATGTAAGTAAAAATAAGATGATAGATGAATTTATTTTTCAAAATAATGTCAATATTTATTGATTCATTTATTTCAATGAATTATGAACATATTATCCATGTTATTACTAATGTATCTAGATTTCTAAATATATTTTTATAAACCAAAACACACACACATACACATAAAATTTCTCTAATAAAAAATAACTCTTCTTTTTCATGCAATACAACTTTTTGATATATTATTCAAAAACTTACCATAAATATTATAAAATATTACATCTGAACACACCATAATTATAAGATTCTAAGTTATTATTTAAAAACTTAAATATATATTAATATTAAAAAATAAAATGATACGACTCCATATAAAATTAATATATCTATAATTATCTTAAGAATAAATCTCAAAACAAAAATGAACATGATATTCATACGAATAAAAACAAAAACACTAACCTTCAATTAAAACACATAAGAATGTAAAGACACCCAATCATACATTATTTTTCTAAATTAAAATTGATACATTTCTCTGCATTTACCACTCAATAAATAAAATAAACTAAAATAAAATAATGAATAATAAACCTACATTTTAAAAATGAGAGGATGTGATTTCCTTCAAAAGGCATTAATTTTATTTATTATCATTTATAATTTTTGAACTATTAGTATAATTTATTTTAAATTCTCCCATTTTCTATTTTATTATACGTATTATCAATTTAAAAAATGTTTATTAAATTAATAATTTTATATTTGAAATAATATTATAAAAAAGAAACTGGTTTGTTTGAAAGGTAAATCTTTTGTAAATTCTTCCTCTTTTTTATTTATTATACATGTCATCAATTTAGAAAATAATAATTATTACCAAATTTAAATTAATTGTGTTATATTTAATATATAATCTTATAAAATATAAATTGGTTTTTTGGAAAGGCAAATGGTTTTTTAAAGTAAGGGAAATTTAATTAATTTAATTTATCGTTTAAACAGTTCTAATATATATGAGATTAGTTTTAAAATTTCTAATTAATATTAAATCTAAATTAATTAATATTATGAAAATAATTGTAAAATATATTTTTTAATCTAATAAAATAAAATTTAATAAAATGGAAAAAAATTGTTTACCTAAATCAAAAAGGGAAATTGGAATTAGAAAATTATTCACAATTAATGAAACTATGGAAGTATAACTTCTCCAAAAAGTTGGAATAAGAAAATTAATCACGATGAATAAAACTATGGAAATATAACTTCTAGGATTAGACTCAGACTCATGATGAAAAGTTGGAATTGGAAAATTAATCATGATGAATATAACTATGGAAATTAATTATTCAACATAGCGAAATAAAAAAACAAAAATATAATCAGACTCCTAGGATCTTTCATTTTAACCATACGTGTAGCTACATCAAACTATTATGAAGCAATGTCGATTTAGGACACATAAGATTGTGGATTAATATCGTGCTTGTGTTATTGTGTAGAAGATGATTTCTCTCAAGTATTTATAGACATCATGGAGTAAATATCCCACCATGCATATGGTTGGCAGGGCACAACAATTTTCTAAAAGATGTTAATATTTTATTGGTAGATATGGCCCTACACATCATCAACCAAGCCTTAATCTCCCTTGCCATGTTAGACACTTTGAAAACATTTTCCAGTGAATTATTTCCAACTCCAATGACCACATTTAATGTCTTTATCTCTCTTTCTCTAGCTACTTTGAGAGGATTCTAACAAAAGGCAATAACTTTTTAAATATATCAATCATTGTTAATATGCTCTATTTTTTATTTTGAAGGAAAATAGAGAAGCAACAAAGCTCTACCCTTTTTTCTTTCTATGTAGTAGAATGCAAGATGTATTTGTATGAGAGTAGTGCAGTTTGGTAGGTATTGAGGATAACAAATATGTATTATTCCTTGATAAAGATTAATGAAATATTATTGTTCTGTATTTGTCTTGTTGTGTGTATTTTTTATTTGCTTATATCCCTTTTTTAAGGCTCAATCCATCAATCTAGTATTAGAGAAAACAACTTGTAGATTATGGAAAGAAATGTAGATTAAACCTTGGGCATAAGGAGTAGAGATTATTGAAATAGAGTTTTAAAAGGGGGAGGGATAATATTTAATAGTAGAAAGCAAATAGAAGGATATTATTTTTAGAAAATCCATGGTAGGAGTGACTGGTATCGTTTCTCAACCCCAAATACCAAATTTTAATGGGAAAAATTATAATTTTTGGAGCATAAATATGAAAACCCTATTATAATCATAAAATGTTTAGGATATGTTTAAAAATGGGTTCCCTAATCTATCAGATCAATAGGTATTTCAGGTATTATCACAAATAGAAAAATATTTATTAAAGAAAAATAAGAAAAATGATGCCAAAACATTATTTTTCATCAAACAATCCATGGAAGAGTCAATATTTCTAAGAGTTACAACTACTACAAGGTCAAAATAGCATGGAAAAGTCTCCAATTAACATACCAAGGTACAAACAAAGTTAAAACTACCAAATTTCAAATACTTAGAAGGGATTTTGAGAATATTTATATGAAAAAATTAGATAATATAGATTTATTTTTTACACATATAATAGGCATTTCAAATCAAATTTTAACTCATGGTGAGAGTATATAAAACCATAAGATTGTAGAAAAAATATTTAGAAGCTTACTTTCAAATTTTGTTTCAATTATAATGGCCATTGAAAAATCTAAAGATTTATCTTAATTATTAGTTGATGAATTAATGAGGTCATTATTGTCACATGAGCAAAGGCTAAACCATTTAGGGACATCATCATTAGAAAATGCATTCAAAACTTAGCTATCAGTCAATAAAACAAGAGGGAGATCAAATTACAATAGAGCCAGAGGTCATTTTTCACAAAGAAACAATAGAAAATCTTATCAATTTGAAATTAAACCAACATCAATCCCACATATACCATTCACATCATCAAGAGGAAGATCTAGTAGCTATTTTTGTATCCATCATCAAAGAGAAAGGTATGATAAATCAAACATCTAATGTCATTATTATAAAATATTTGGGCATCTTACATACAAATTTAGCAAAACATAATATGGTATGAATAAACGAAAAACAAATTTTACAAATTAAAACTAGCCTAACACTAGTGAACAAAACATAATGTTGATAACATGTAATGTTGCACAAGAGAGCTCAAAATAATTATGGTTTTTGGATAGTGGGTGTAGCAATCATATGAGTGGAAGTAAGGAGTTGTTTACAACAATAAATGATTCAATAAATCAAAAGTGAAATTGAAAAATGATCAGAAAGTATCAATCATGGGGAAAGGATCAATTAACCTAAGAACAAAATAAGGTGAAAATAAACATATCCCCAATGTATACTATGTCCCTAGAGTGTAACATAATTTAATAAACATTGGTCAATTAGTGTAAAAAGGATATAGGATATACTTTGAGAATGGTGAATGTGTAATTTTGGATAAGAAACCTAGAAATAGGCTAATTACAAAAGTTGAAATGATGAAGAATATCATGTTTCCTCTTAAAATCTAAAGTGAAATATGTTTAGAACCTTAAGGATTGGAAAAATTTGTTGAAACAAAATTTAAAATTTTATTGAAGGATCAATCATGGTTATGACACTTAATATTTGAACATATAAACTTTAGAGGTTTGTAGGTATTGTATAAAAATATAATGGTATATGGATTGCCACCAATAAAGCCAATTAAAACAAAATATGAGAGTTACATACTTTCAAAGCAACATAGATAAAAATTTATAGTTTGGAAATATTATAGGTCATGGAATCCACTTAAAATAGTTCATTTATACCTTTGTGGGCCAATAAAAATGCCATCCATAAATGGAAATATATATTTCTTGACATTCATTGATGATTTCAGCTTCAAGACTTCGGTCTATTTCTTAAAATACAAATCAGATGTGTTTGACATTTTTAAGGAGTTCAAGGCAAAAGTTAAAAAATAAAGTAGATATTATATCAAAATATTGAGAATTGATCAAGGTGGTGAATAAATATCAAATGATTTTCTAAAATTTTACAAGCTAAATGGAATAAGAAAATAATTCACAACAAGATATACTCCTCAACAAAATGGAATAGTAGAAAGAAAGAATAGAAAATTATTGAAATGACATGAAGCATGATAAAGGCTAAACATCCATCAAATAAATAGTGGGATAAAGTGGTTGCATGTCTGCTATACATTTTAAACAGGTGTCCAACAAAAGTAGTGATAAATAAGATACCACAAGAAGTTTGGAGTAAGAAGCAACATAGTGTTTTAAATTTTAGAGTCTTTGGATGTGTATCATACTCTTTAATACCTCAATATTTAAAAAATAATTTGGATGATAGAGGTGAAAAGTGTATTTTTTTGAGATAAAGTGAACAATCCAAAGCATACAAATTATACAATCTGATTACAAACAAGGTAATAATCAACCATGATGTATAATTTGTTGAAGAAGAAGTATGGGATGGAAGCATTAAAAAAAAAACTATAATTGTAAAAGGCATACCACATGAAAATGAGATGGTAGAAGATGATACATAAGCAAATGTTCCTAAAATGTCTTCTAAGGCACCGATCACTCAAAATCCATCTATGCTAGCTAGTAATAATAGCAGTGAATCATCTAATCCAACACTTACTTCATTGATATCATGGTCTAAAAACATTTCAAAGAAAACCCATAGTATAAATGAGATTTATGATGAATCACAAGAAGTTAAAAATATAGATTTATGTTCTGATTTTTCATTATTAACACAAGACAATCCAATTTACTTTGAATTTGTAATTAAAGATGACAATTGGATTAAAGCCATGGATGAAGAAATTCAATCAATTAAAAAGAATAAAACTTGAGATCTTGTATAACTTCCTAAAGCAACCAATGTGATTGGAGTAAAATGGGTTTACAAAATAAAGTTTAATGCAAATGGAAAATTTTAAAAATGTAAAGTAAGACTACTAGCTAAAGTCTTCACACAAAAACCAAGAATATATTACAACAAAACATTTGCACCTGTAGCAAGACTTTATAGAATAACAATGGTTTTATCTATTGTATCTCAAAATAGTTGGAAGGTTTTTCAAATAGACATAAAATTAAAATTATTGAATGGCATTTTGGAAGATGAAGTTTATATAAAACATCTACCTAGTTATAAAGTTTAAGAAGACCATAAGATCTATGAGCTGAAAAAGGATTTATATGGTTTGAATTAAGCTCATAGAGCTTGGTATAGTAGCATAGATTCCTAATTTGTGAGCAATGGATTTAGCAAATTTGGAAATGAACCAAATTTTTATGTTAAAGTGAATAATGAAGGATAAATTTGGATAGTATGTTTGTATGTGGATGACTTAATTATTTACCAAAAAATTTTTAATTAAATCTTTCATGGTAGCCATGAAAATTGAATTTGAGATGACTAATTTGGGGCTTATGAGATATTTTCTTGGCATAGAAGTAACTCAATCTGAGAAAAAAATTCATTTATCAATCAAAGTATGCTAATGATGTATTAAAAAGGTTTAAGATGTTTAATGTTAATTTAGATCTTACACTAGTTGCAATGGGTTTAAAACTTAGCAAAGAGGATAACAGTTCAAGCATTGATGGAAATTTATTCAATAGATTAGTTGGTAGCCTCATGCATATAACCACCATAAGACCAAGAATTATTAATGAAGTTAGTATTATCTCAATATTCGTGGACAAAAAGTTTTGAGATCACATATACACCTTCAAATGGCTTCAAGCTGATTAGTTACATGGATAGCGATTAGGGAGGTAGCATAGATGATAGAAAAATCACTTCAGATTATATTTTTCATCTTGTATTAGGTGCTATCTCTTGGGTATCAAAGAAACTAGCAATTGTGACACTTTAATTAGTTGAAATGGAATATATAGTAGCCACATTAGTAGCATGCCAAGTTTGGATGAGAAGAGTAATTTTAAACTTGATGCATACTCAAGATGAATCTATAAATATATATTATGATAATAATTCAGCCATTGTATTATCTAAAAATCATGTATTTCATAATTTCAACAATAATATAGATATAATATATGACTTCATTCATGAATTGATGAACAATGGAAATATATGTCTTGAGTTTTTCATGTCTAAAGAGTAACTAGCAGACATTTTTACAAATCTGCTTATAAATAATGTGTTTGAATATCTTCAAAAAAGTATAGGCATTAATTATTTACATGGTACTAAAAATTAAATGGGAGTGTTGGTGGATGTTAACTTACAGGTTAGCAACCAAGCATTAATCTCCCCTACCACATTAGACACTTTAACAACATTTTCCAGTGAATTCTTTCTAGCTCCAGTGATTGCATTTAATGTCTTTTCTCTCTCTTTTTCTAACTAATTTGAGATACTTCCTGAAAAAATAAACAAACTTTTTAATATATCGGTTTTTGTTAGTATGGTCTATTTTTGGTATGAAGGCCAATAAAGAAGCAATGAAGCTTTTCCCTTTTTTATTTGTATGCAACAAAATGCAAGATGTATTTATATGAGAGCAGTGTAGCTCTATAGGCATTGAGGATAATAAACCTATATTATTTGTTGCTAAAGATTAATGAAATATTATTTTTTTGTTCCTATCTTTTTGTGTGTGTCTATTTATTTTCTTGTATTCCTTATTTTTTTATTTTGAGGCTCAATCCATCATATTTGAACGTTGACTACTTTATTTTTCTTACATCCACCCATAATGGAATCATAGACTGATAAATGACATGTGTAGTTTGATATGGAAACATTTGAATGCAAGGATATATGAGGGAAATTTATCAGTTTACAATGGTATATTCTTTCTTGAGAACCTCAATGAATCTCCATCCCTAGATGAGAGGTAATCAAATCAACAAAATTCTCTAATTGTAACAAATTAAGAGTCACTTTTTAAGAAAGAATGCAAATTTAATCTATGTGGAAAAAAACCCTTACATGAACTACAATAGTGAGGTGTATATCATTTGGTCAACATTTTACTCTAATAAAAGGGCCAAATTATGGCATATCCCTTCTCGTGGGTTGATTAAAGGCTAAAATTTGCTTTGAAAAAGTAAAAAAATGGAGGAGATATTTGAAGAAATTATTGAACCTGTATAATATGGTCTCAATAAATATTTAGTAATAATTAAATATAGTATTTATAGTGTTTGAGTTAATATTTGTGTAATTAATTTTTTATAGTGGTTATAACTCGTAATTACACAAAGGAAGTGCAATGTAAATGTCGATAGACTAAAATAAGTATCTTGTAAATGGTTAAAAAAAGAGGGGAGATGAAACATGATTAAAAGATTCTAAGAACCTACTTAACATAAATGATTTTGAAATTGACATATTTTTCCATATGATAATAAATTTCAAAGAAGAAATTAAATAAAGTTAATAGTTATGAAATACTTTCCATTAATTAAGAGTGATCTCTAACAATGAATATAAATTTTTCTCTTATTTTTTCTTAATATGGATATATGTGCCATTTTAAATTGATGTATATCAAAAAAAAAAAAAAAAAAAAGGTGAAATCTAAAGTTTTTATAAGGATCACACTCTTGATAATGTTGTAAATGTTAGGTCTTGGTATTTAATATTACCAATATCAACTCTTTCTTTTTCCAATGTTAGTCCCAATGAATTATATATTTTTAAATCCCATTCCATGTTTAATGGAACTTATTTAAATTTATTTCAATTTATGGGAAAGTTAGACACATTATGAGAATTTTATGGATCCCATATTAGGCCTATATAATTTTTTCATATGCACAACCAAAAACATTGGTAGTTTAAGGAATTCACTATAAGTTTTGTAATATAATATGGATTTTTCTAACACCACCACTAACCAAATTATATTCAAATCAAAAATTGCAAGTAAAAGTTTTTCCATCTTGATAAAATAATTTTGATATTTAATTGCTTATGATTTGGACCTCTATAATTCCTTTTCTCGGTACATTTTGTGTTTATCCTTGTAATTGACATATTTAATGATTTCAACATCTCCTTGTGATATTTTGAAGTTAAATAATTTTTTGAATATAATTGAGATGATAAATGAAATGATATATTTTATTTCAAAAACAAATATTTACCAGTTTAAGACATTAATAAATTATATTCTTCAATATTTGATTTGATATTTTGCACATTCAGTTAAAGATTTTGGAAATTTTCCATGCATAGATCAAAGCCTTTCTTATAAAAAATTATATAAAATTTAATGACGATGTTGAAAATTATTTAAAGGGTTGAGCCACATGATGTTCCAACGTATATTAGTGTATCACATACTAGAGGCCACTAACCCAAATTACCAAAGAGAGTAATATATCTTGCACTAAATGGATCATTTTTATGATGTGGAAAAGCTTCTCATAAACATTGATAAATGTGTGTCAAATTTTTGGCCCTAGGAAATTTATTTCATAGATTAAAATGTATAAAATAAGTGTAATATAATGAGAAATTGGATGAATATAGTTCAACCACTGATAAATATTAGTTCCTTGAATGAGCATAGTTTATCTCTCAAACCATAATGAACATTATTTATTCCTCAATCTACATTGAATATGTTCCATAATATTTTTTAATTATAAATGAAATTAATTTATGTGTAGATAAATGAATGTATAAGTCAATTATAGATGAAAAATGTGATATCTAACATGTGGGATAATGTTAGTCACAATTTTACATTCCACCTTTCCACCCCCACATCTTCCCAATAAATTATTTCCATTTTATGACATTTATCCTTATAAATATGTGACTAGAAGCACACATGCACATGCACACACACAAACATAAACACAACAAATACTTAAAATATTCCTTCTAATAAGATAAATAAATGATCCCCTCACCACTTGAGGTTGAACATGATATGTTTTAGTTTCACCATAACTTAATCTTACATTTTTCATGCATAAAAAATAATGTTCACGTAAAAGATTTCTCTTTTATTAAATGTATATATTTGAAAGGGTTATGTATTAAAATTGATTAATAAAATTAATGCTCACTTTTGTCTACATAGTTATGGTAATATAAATCTTGCAAGTTGTGAAATATTGTCTACTTACATACTAAATAAATTGTTGTGAGTAGAAAATTTATTTATGTGTATAAGTTTTATAAGTAAAAGGAATATGGTATATGAGTTTACCTTTTAGGGAAATGTCAATATTTGTTTACCTTTCCATCACATATTCAATTAATTTATTTATCTTGACACAATATGAATATATTACTCATGTTTACCCATGTTAATCCTTTCTAGTGGAAAAATTGTTGTTCTTTAGCTTTAAAAATATATTTTCATAACCCATCCATATCCATGTATATAACCCATCCATATTTAATTAAAAAAACCATTCCCCTTCACATGCAATGCAACTTCTCGATATTTTGTAAACAAATATTTATAAAAATAGTTGTATAAGTTATTCTTATAAGAGCCAATTTTTAGTTTTTATAGTTTCAAAACACATAGAAAACTAGAAAATAAAACCTAACAAAAAATAGTAAAAAATAAACTAAAAAAGATTTTATAAAAAAAACTAACTTCACATTAGGATTCAATATAACTTATGCATTACATTTTACCTCTAAAGACCTAAGGAGAGGGATAGACTTTAAAACTAGGACTTTGTTGAGTCATCCTTTCCTCTTCTTTCACACTAAAGACCTATTTTTTTTGTTATTAAAATATGAAACTAGAGAGATAGGTATATCTACTTAAATTTAACTTGATTCTTTAAAACTTCCACTTGAGAATTTATCCTTAGAATATGAACTTCAAATTTCTTTGGTATCAATACCTACTTGAAAAGGACCCAATGTTATTTTAGAAGGAGATCTTTATTTTGCCTTGGTTTTCCCCTCCACTTGATCTAGGTGCTTAACTTCAACCATGATTTATACTACGGTTAGTGTTTCAATTTCATCTGAAGATGAGTCTAAACCATTTTTCTTGGTGTCACCATTTTCTAAGATGGATGATGAAATCCTTCCACCAAGAGGTTTCCTTTTTTATTTTGAAATCACTTGTAATTGTTTCTAAACATTGAGATATTAAGTAACTATAGTGCAAGGATACCAATGGGAACCAACATAAAAAGGTAATGAGACCCATAACTATGTTATAACCAACATAGGAACTAGACTAAGATATAAATTATTAATGACACTATTAAAAAGCAATTATCTGCTTAGTGCCTAAATATGGATGGGTTAGTGTACAAATGATACACTCACACACTTAATTTAAACTTAATGTTTCAACAACCATGATCAAGCTATGCATGTAAACACTAATAAAATTTATCATAGCTAATTGTACATTTAAGATAGTTACTGATTACACAATGAAAAGATAACCAAATATTTTATATTGATTTTGGTCCCTTCAATAAGTTAAATAATTTACACTTGATCAATTATAAACTTTAAATATTCTTATTTCATCTTAGTTATTTAGAAAAAATATGTCATTGCCCTTAATCATAATAATGAATCATGTTAAGAATTGACAACAATTTACTTAACCTATTTATAGGGTATTTATTAGGACTTCAAGCTTCCCATATGAATTTATACTCAAACACAAAAGTTTTTATAGAGTATACATTATATTTAGAATTGAGTTCAATTTATATTCACAATCTAAACATGTCACCTTATTTCAAAAGGAATCCTATATAAAATCAAGAATAATTCATTCTTATTTATTATTTATTAATGAGTATCAGTTATGTTAGTCAATACTAAGATCCAATAGAACATAGGTAACCCAATGATTGGTAAAAACCACCATTAAAATTTGTAGGATTTAATAACCAACCAAATATGTTGGACTATTTAAATAAATCACCTTTATAAAGAAATAGCCTTGTTAAAAAAATTATAATTTACATAAATTATGAAAAGTTTAAATATTTTTCTTAAGCAATTTTCAAACATTAGTGAAAAGGTCTCGAAATCAAAGTGATAAAAATATGGTATTAATATATTAACATACAATATTATACTTGTATAAGACAAATTATAATAAGCACTATCTATAGTTTCCCACTAAAATATTAACCTCTCAATAAAGATTAATAACAACTATAACATCACTTAATCAAATATGCATCTTTTTTTTTCGATAAACATCTTGACTATTATCATTGAACTTCACACTAATATAAAATATTAACCATATAATTTATTAATGCCAATGATCATTAAAACACCTTATAACATAGAGAATTGAATGAAATAAACTTTCTAATAGGTAATCATTTAGTCATTTATTTATGAATTAACTTAATTCTAAAGAAACTAGATAATCTCTTACATAAATAAAGTAAGGTCATCTTGCTAAACAAAATGACAACTTAATAAATTAACAAAATTATCCTCAAAGGGTAAAAAAATACATAGTTCAAAACTAAATGATTTAAGTTACAAATAGTCTTCAATAATCAATCCTCTAACTATACATAAAATACAATTACAATCTTCCATTTTCAAAGTCATTAGTTGGTTATGGATCCAAGCATCATGATAAGTGAAATAAAGAACAAGATAAATAACATATATCAGTTTCATTAACCAAAAACTCAAGTATAAAATAATGAAAAGTAGGTTATGCAATACTAAGATAAGTACATCCACACTTATCTAAAATTCTATAGCTCTATTCCAAGATTTTATAAGTTGACCCTCACAAGTTTAACTAGGTGGTTATACCTGTGAATATCAACCTTATACATTCATGTTGTATATATGAATAATATTTTACATAACAACAAATGGCCTATTCTTGGTAGTTAATACAAGAAGAGGGTTGAAGACCAAAACACAACCCCATAAATAAAGTTTTTAAGAAGAAGATTATAAAAAGAAGACACTCACAGTCCCAAAAGATAATCATATAAATATTAAAAATAAAATGGAATTAAAATGTTCAATAATCAAGTATAGAACCCAAATTGAAATAATTATATAATAATAAAATAATCAAGATTGAATCTAATATCCTTGCATAAAAAACTATTAACAACTAAATATTAATGAAGGAATGATCATAAGATAAAATGGAATGCATCCTGAATCTATATCACATTTTTTAATTAAGATAAAAGATAAAAAATTATTCAAAATTAAAAAATGAATTTCAAGGGTTAGAAGAAAGCATACATGCTTTTAAAGTCAACTAACAAAAGGATAAAAATCCTAGTCATCATGTTTCCAAAGTTCCAACAAGAATAATAATTGAAACATAAATGAAACCCACGGCGTTACAAATAAATTTGAAAATGATTAAGTTAACAAGTTGACCCAATTACTAATAAGATTCAAAGATTACAAAATATTTAACCCATATAACACCTGAGTACTCAACATACAACTAGGAAATTATCAAATCGATAAATAAAATACATTTGAATCAATGAATACGTTATCATGAAAAAAATCAAAAATAAACTAATAAGGCCACACCAACAATCTCCAAAGTATAAAAATAACTATTTACAAGATCATACATAGAATTCATGTTTTCCAATGCATAAACAAACAATAAAGAAACCCCATAATATTCATTAAAATCAACATATAAAACTTAACTTCACTTACTTGAATTCCTGAAGGAAAATGCAGTGGTTTGAATACCTTCTTCTACACACCCAACAAAACTTGGATGTCAAGATTCTAGCTGGGATGCCTAAAAAAGACTACTTTTCTTAACAACCTTCCACAAAATATCTCCCATATCACTGACATACCACATAACTACTTAATATTTTACTTATAATAAAATAAACAAATGAGACACACCACACCACCACATAAGGTTGAGTACTATGGGTTTTAGTTTCATCATAACTTACTCTTATTTTTTTCATGCACAAACAATAATGTTTAATTAAAAGATTTTTCTTCTATTAAATGTATATATATGGAAGGGTTATATATCATAGTTGAGTAATAGAAGGAAGCCTTAATTTTATCTACATAGTTTTGGTAACAAAAATCATGTAAGTTGTGAAATAACATCTACTTAAATAATAAATAAATTGTTGTGTATAATAAAATTATCGATTTATATTAGTTGTGTAAATAAAAGGAAGATGATAAATGAGTTTATCTATTGGTAAAATGTTAATATTTATTTACATTTATAACTCATTTCTAATTAATTATTTTATCTATATGAATTACAAATATATTACACTTGTTAGTCCTTTCTAATGGAGAAACTCATGTTTACCCATGTTAATCACTTATAATGGAAAAAAGTAATGAACCCAAATACTATCAAGGCAAAAAAACCATTAGGTACAATACTTTTGAAATAATTACTTGTATTGATTCATACTAAATGAATAAAATAATGCATACACATGCATAAATAAACCTCAACTTAGAATTGGAGTCAACATGGAAAATTTGAAAATTAATAAAATAAAAAAACTCTTAACAGAGTGCTATTTTTAGTAAGTTTCACATGCAAATATGCACAACTCTAAAAATATTCAAAGATATTTTAAAAACTAAAATTAACCTATCAAATAAATTTAAATGAAAGTTCATGTTTGATAACAAAAATATATATTTTTTAAAATAAAAAATCCCAAAAAATATTAAAATACATTTTTGGACCCTTAGATGGTCATGTATGGCCTCTAGATAACATAAGAATGCCACTTGTCCTAATATTAAGTAAATAAATTAGGGCCTAAAAGTGGATAATTTTCATATCTTTTGCAATATTCTTGTGAACATATGAAAAACATTGGAATACTAGGACAAGACATTAGTTATGTTAGTCCAAATAAATCATAAAGTGAATTATGAGAACCCAAGTTTTAAGATAGCTTAAAGTCAATGTTTAATCTTTTATTTTCATAATTGTGGACTCTATAACTTTATAATTTTAATATAACCTTAGAATTATGAAAATTAGAACCATTGTCATGAATGTATAAGGCTTAGAGGACCTTGAATAATGATATTCAAACAATAGTGTGTCCCCACTAAAATTTATAAAATGAGGGTGTGTTTATTAAGACAAAACACATTACTCACACTTGAGCACTTATTAAAAATCTTATATAACAAATAACATAGAAGGATTTGGGTTGGTAGGGTTGAAAGGCTTTAAAATAAAACTTGGTGTAGTTTTGTTGGTCATGACCTCTATATTTTTTTAATAGTAAGAAGGCCATTATGCCCTATCATGAGAGGTAAATCCATCCATTAAAGATATCCTACCCCCAAATTTTATCTAAGTATCTCATTTTCATCTTCAATCAGTTACACCTCAATCCTAGATATAGACTCTTTCATGCCCTCACCATTGGTCACTACAACTATGATGGGCATATTGATGTAAAAAACCTACCACTTATCACTGACATTACTTGGGTATTATTGAGTTACCTTTAGTTTTTAATACTTATAATCCTAATGTAGAGATCCATTTAAAAATCCTATTATTTCAGTAGCAAGAGATTCAGAGGCTTTAACCTTAGGTAGGCATTGAATCCCTACACAGTTTGTTCTAGATTTAGATACATGCCTTGATAATTTAGAATGGCCATGCATGATAAGAAGATCACCATGGGAGGAAAAAAAATATTATAAATATGAAAATAGTTATTTTCTCATTAAATTAAAAATTATGCATGGAAAGAGCATTGATTTTACATATACCAAAATTTTTATCTTAATTTTTTATTTACTAAAAATTAGCATCCCAGTATTTATGGATGGAAAGAGGATTTATTTGACATATACAATTATTAATGATATTTAAAATTTTAACCTTTTAAATATATAAAAATTATTAAATAATATATTTGTCTAACTCGTAAAAAATATGTGTATTATATTAACTATACTTTGTTATGTTTACTAGAGAGAAAATAAATTTAACATATATAATTTTATAGGTTAAATATTTTTTCATTTTAAATACTTAAAACTATTTAAATATGGCATGTCTTATAAAAATTTATATTTATTATACATCATATATTATTTGGACAAACAATGATGGGAAATTTTAAAATTATAGCTATGGTGGAAGTTGAATCCGATATCAAGTGTGAATTAAGGGAAAAATTAGGAGATATGCATGAGAAGAAGATATGATTTATTTTGGATAGGAAGGCTAAGGATCCAAGAAATCAATGGGAAGCTTAGCTAACTATTTTGATGGATTAATGTGTATGTTTAAGGGGAATACAATAAGAATTATCCCATGCAAAGAAACAAGGTAGGATGGCTACATCAAAAGAAGCATGCAATGAAGAAATTACTGGTAATAATGGTGCATAGAAGGATGTGGATCTAGTCAATCCTATTTGGTCAATATTGAGAAAATGAAGTTGGGTAGATTCAAGACTTATGATCAAAAATCTATGGGATGACAACATGGCTCCCATATTTTGAAGGTTATGTATTACCCAAGGTCATCTTTTAAAAAAGGGACAAAATTTTTGGAACCTATTTAATTTCCCATTTTGGTCTCATTCAATGGGGAGTCACTAGTTAAGGTGATCCAAAAAAAAAACCTTACACACAAATAAGGGAGTTATCCCTTGGTTTAACAACTTTTGGCCATGCCTCGTAGATCTAAATGACTAGATAACTACAACACCTTCCCCTAAAATTATGGTCAAATTGGTACCTTAATGCCATAAAGGGCACTTTGGGTGAGTATATTTTTACATATTCCACCACTTTGGACATTTCCCATACAACTATTGATATAATACTAGTTGCTATTGATATTTACAAAAATATTCTAGTGATGTTTTGATATTACCAACTTAGTAATGACCTGTAGAAGTTACAAAATAAAGGGGGAGACTTCATTGTGGAAGGATTCCCTTCCCAAACTACTTATAATGGATGGAACTATTTATCTTATGAAGGATGCTTGAAAACTAGATTTGGAAGATTTGAGTGTAGAAAAAACTATCAATTATTTAAGGGAGGACCCTTTACCTATAAATATTGATAATCCTAATGGTATGGACCATGTTATGGAAATATTTGTAGTGGTTCTTAAGGGTGTATTATCTAGAGGAAGAATTTTTTTTGTTAAAATTATAGAGGAAGTTGATTTGATTATAGTGTCTATCCCCTTTTTCCATGAATCAATTTCAGAGGATAAGTCAAATTAAACTATTTTATATAATAAGAAAAAAGGAAATATCATAAAGGCATACACACTTATTAATATAAATTTTATACACTCTCAAAAAGAGATAAGGGTGGAAGAATAAAGTTTTGACTATTTGATGGCTCTTAGGTGGAGGGTTTGTGGATTGCTGAAGCCTTTATTATGGACTATTATTAATAGTTCACAATGTTGGGGTGATTCTAGTTTTTTAAAGGATCATGGTTAGTTGGTTGAATTATAGATTAAGGTTGATTTAATGATTTACATCTTTTTTTTTCTTTAGTTATTGTTTTGTCCCATGTTTTCCTCTAGTATAGGAGTTTATATTCAACTTTATTGTTATATCTCTTTATCCATTATACAAGGCTCTAGGGCATTTTAAAACCTACATTTATACATGCATGAAAAAATGTTATTTTGATAATTAAAGTCTAACCTCTATATATATTCTTAATCAATTACTATATAATCCTTTATCCTTCATTATTTTTAAACATTTATAAATTTTATCTATAGCTATTAAAAATCTATTATATAATAATCGTATGTTGAGGCCTACATACCTATCACCTAACGAGTGTCCAATAATTTTGAATGTAGATTCTATATGTTCTAACAATGTCAAATTAAATTTCAAATATAAATATTTTTGCCAAGTTTAGTCCACTACATACATAATTTCATCTACCCTATCTCAAGTTTACATTTCCCCATATTTTTGGTTTTAAACTAGATGCAAGTTACAATCAAAATTAGTTTTAAACAAGTTGATAAACTACAAAATTTTAGAAAAATTTTGTTAGTCCATGCCAAAACAAGGATAGTATAGTTTTTATCCCAACCAATAATACTTCCACGCTAACTAATCATAATTAATTTAGATTAGGTATCATTCATTTTTGTTTCAGAACTTACACTATAATTTTATATGTAAATTCAATCATAAATAATTTTCAATCTAAAGGGAGGGAATTAATGCTATAAGGCCCTTGTTATTATATTATAATGCTTGAATTGCTTTGATTAAATGTTATCATTAAAAACAAAATGAATGTTATTATCATATATTCTCTTTGACAAATTTTTTTTGAGATATTCCTCTTACCATATTTTATTTGGATTTTGAATTTAAGGCTACAAAGGTCTAGTCTAGAAAGTAAACTCCATTTAACCAATAGTATTATGCACAAAACAAAGACCACATAAATGAACAAATATGTCATTTCTAACATGTAAATATATCAAAAATAAATATAGAATATAAGAGGATTAAATGGAACAGTTCAAATGACCCATCAATAATCCTTGATTAGGAACGAACCCTTATCTCATTCTATTGCATTTGAATCACTATATAGTAGCAATGAACTTTCAATGATGGTTCCTAAGACAAGACATATCTATCATAACACTATATCTTTATGCAAACATATAAGTGTTTCTTAAAAGAAAAAGGTTTTTTATCTCCCTTTTTGACATGTTCTATATATATATATATATATATATATATATATATATATATATATGTATAAATATATCAGTATGAAAATGAATATATTGAATATGTTTATTACTTTTCAAAAATGAATTTATTAAAAAACCCCATCTTTTTTATCTAAATTAAATAACATGGATCTCAAAACTTAACCTATAATATTTTGTGCAATTGAATATGTCAAATAAATAATTATAAAATTACTAAATCCAATTCTAGTAGAAAATTATAGATTGGGGGTCAACACAAATAAAACAAGCATATAATCAGCTTTCCGCATGACATTTATGTAATTTTAAAATACTTTCCATAATGATATGAGCGAATGGATATCATCTTGGCTAAAATGAAATATCTAGAACAAAAAAATATGAATTTTATGTCAGATGTTCACATTTCATGCAAGAGCTACAATATAATTTTGCTCATGATGTGTACTACAAATATATCATAATCAATGAGCATGTGCTCTTATCTTTGCCTTCTCAACCTAAAGATGTGTCATGCCTACTTCACCATGTATATGTTAAAATTTGATAATTTAAAGAGGAAGGAGAATCCCCTAGTTGATGTGATAATAATTTTGTTGACAATACAAAACAACAACAATCCTCATCATTCATACCAACATTTCTTAATATATGAACAAAAATGGAAGAAATAAGTAGTATTTTATAGGTGAAAAAATATCCATGTGATATGGATTGGCTAGTCATTTCTTTTTTGCATGTAAATTAATACAATATATAAGAACTATTTTATATGTGATTTCCTACATTATATCCTACAAGTCAATCTATTAATAAAAAATATCATACCAATAAAGTTTAAATGTATGAATGTGCAATTCATTTGATGCATTATCTTGACGATATGGTTGTAAACTATCCAAGATTCATATTTTTTTTCATAATCTGAAGAAAGGATAAAAATATAAAACATTAAAGCTCACATACTATGCCTCTTCAAGTATTCCAAAGGACATAAAATTGAACTAATAAACAAATATTTCCAATATAATAAATAGGTAGTGGAAAACATAATTAATATAACAAATAATTAGTGAAAAATCTACATGTCTTTCGTCAACTACCCACCTAGCTTCAACAAATCTTCAAAATTGTAAACTATCTATAATGGCTCTCCAAGATGGGTAGGGCCTTTATTGAGTCTTCATTTCTTCTTTCTTCTCAACATAGTCCAATCTTACTTTTCATCTTGTTTTGAATCAGGGGAGAAGGGGATAACTATTTTGATTTGACTTGATTCCTTGTAACTTCCCTCAGATATTTAATTTTTAGGCAGGGAGTTTAAAATTTCTACCAAGATTCCCATTGCTTGAGAATGATCTCTTTTAGTTGAAAGTTTTACCTTTGGTTGAATGGTTTCAAGATCTTTCAAGGATGAGTTTGATCTTGTTTTATTCAACTTGACCACTTCCACCATAAGATGGAAAGAAAGGAAATATTTCCAACAAAAGGTTTCCTTCTTTCTTGTGAAGTTTATGCATTCTAAAGCTAAGTGGCCAGTCTCTAAATAATAATGTCTATGGAAAAGTAATTCTTCATAGTCAAGAGTTTATGTCCACAACTAATCTACAAATTTTAGGTTCACTTTTGTAGGAAGATTCTTGGAAATGTCTATGTTGACTAGTATTTTGGAAAACATAGTGTGATAAAATGAAGAAGTGGCTAGGTCAATTTTTAGGAACTCTACTAGGGTATTAGATATTGCCTTCAGGTAAAGGTTAGATTAGAACAAGAGAGGGAGGTTGGAAAGATGGACCTAGATGGGTTTGACATTGAATGGTTCAGTGAGGGTATTGAAGTGTGGAAACTAGGGTTTCATGACTAAGGAGTGGTGATCCAAAGCCTAATTTTGGTTTTGAATCAATTCCTTATCCTCTAAGGAACTAAATTCAACTACAAAAATAGTTTTTTACATATGTAAATTTGTAACCTACATTGCATCAATGTTTTCTTGTTCTTTGAGATCCAGGCATGAAGAGTTGGGAGTTTTGGCTAGAAGTTGAAAAATCTACAAATAGAGCCTTTAGCTATGAATCATTCTTCATTTTTCAGAATTGCTTCATTCTCTTCCTTAGCAAGGGGTACAGATGGGAATAATAATAAAAACACTAACCTTCAACTAGAATAAAATTAAATAATAAATCTAGCTCAACCACCTAATTTATTTTTTTAAATTATGGTCAACACATCCAAATAATAAATTAATAAATAAATTGAACAATAAAACTACATACCTAAAAATGGAAGGATGTGTTTTGGTTCAAAGGGTTTTAAAAATAATTAAAAACGAGTAATAAAGAAAGAAAACCATCTAGATATTAAAAAATAGATGCCAATTATTTATTTAAATGTCCACATTAAAAACATAATCGTTGTGAAGGCACTAGTAACAATAAAGTTTTTATAATAGATTATATTTGATATGAAAATAATTATAATTCAAAATGACACTAGTAAATAAATATAAATGATTTATAAGTACAAGTATATATTTAAAGGTTTATCACATCTATATATACATAATGAGACCACTTATTTGGTTATTAATTATGAGCACACTTTGAAATTCAATTATTTTTTATTGAATTTTTTTTAAAATAATTTAATAATAAAAAAAACATATTTTCCTAAATTCATGTTAATTATAATAATAATATTCTACCTCTCATGTTTAGAAAACCATTATAAAACAAGGTTTATAATGGATTGGCATATGCATCAAGTTTAATCACCATTGAGTATCAATTATGAAACAACGTTAATAATAATAATAATAATAATAATAATAATAATAATAATAATAATAATAATAATAATAATAATAATAATAATAATAATAATAATAATAATAATAATCTATAAAATATTATTTTATTGTGCTTCAAATATGTACCTTACCTTTTACAAGGTTTGAATTTTTTAGACCAAATTAATTTCTCTTTTAACGAAAATATAATAATATTATTAATAACAGTGAAACATTTGTGATTTGAAACGAGATACGGATTAGTAGCTACATTGGATACTATATAACATCATCTTATCGCACACAATGTTGCGGATTGATGCCATGCTTGTGTCGTTATTTTTGGGTGTGATGGAGATACTATATAACAGTTTAAGTGGTAGATGACGGAGCTGGTAAAACATCGATTATAACGTCGACGGAGACACTCTTTCGTAAATCCGGCTTTGTCGACCACCCTCTGCGAAGGGAGATTCTCGGGCAGCACCAGCGCTTCGATGCGTCTAAGAGTCGGCAGCTGTGAGAAACCTTCTTGCACCGCTCGCGTCACAGCTTCCGCTCGCATCCCACGTCATGAAGCGAGTCACTGCATCGTCACCTGCCCACCCGTACAAGTCATTCAAATCGCTCTCTCGGAAAGGGCGGAGCGTCAGTTCCAGCGTTTCCTGGGGTCTTCCATTGTTGCCGTGCAGCTGCTTCAAACTATTAGGAAGCGACACCAGTTTAGCGCACACAATATTGCGGATTGATGCCATGCTTGTGTCGTTGTGCTCACAACTTTTGTGTGGAACATGATTTCTCCCACGGCTTTATAGACGTCGTGTAGGAGAAATTCATATGGTTGGTATGGCCGGAAAGAAGAGATCTCAACATTTGAAAGCTGACTACTTTGTTTTTCTTTACATCCGCCCACAACGGAATCGCAGACTGAGAAATGGCATGTGTAGTTAGTTAGGTATAGAAAGGTTTGAGTGCGGAAAAGGAAGGGCGCCCACCCTTTTCTCCGCTCGACAATCTCAGTGAAAGGCAATCAGATCAGCCAATTCTCCAATTTTACCAAATACAGAGTCACTTTTCCAGAAGGAATTGTAGCACGAGCTAAAATAGTGGGGTTTATATCATTTGGTCTACATAAATTAAGAGCCACATTGTGGCATGGCATGTCCCTCCTCCTCATGGGTTGTTTTGTTGAGGGTATAATCACTAGTGACTTAATTGCCTTTTCTTTCTTCTTTTCCTTTTTTTTGCGAAATGTTGTGCTATGTATCGACTCTAATAGGCTATGAAATATTCATATTGTAAATGATGAAGTTGTAAAGTGTAACAAGAAAATTTCAATAGTTAATTATTTCTCTAGAGTTGCAACAAGGAAATAGTTATTGTCTTAAATAATATGTATTGTTTTAATTGTAAATTACATAATGTTAATAATATAATATTATTATAATGGATATGTTTTAGTTATTAAATTAAAAGTTTACTTTTTATGTGGAAAGAGATAAAATTGGAGTTTTTTTAAAGATATTATTAAACTTAGATAATATAGTATCAATGCAGTTTTAACAAGAATCAATTGTATTTACAGAATGCTAGTTAATATTTATATGATTTTATTTTTGAATGAGTCATTTGTAATAGTTATAACTAGTAAATATACAAAAGAAATGCAAGGTAAATGTTGATATATTAAAAGAAGTGTCTTAAAAATAGTTTGAAAAAGAGGGGAAGCAAAATACGTTTAAGATATTTTGAGAAATTATTTAGTACAAATAATTTTGTAATTGATTTATTTTTACTTATAATTAAAAGATTTCAAAGGAGGAATTAAACAACGATAATGGATGCGAAAGATATGCCATTGATTAAGAGTGAGCTCTAACAATAAATATAATTTTGGACTTAATTTTTTTAACATAGATATAGCACCATCTTACATTATTATAGATCGATCAAAATAAAAAGAAGATAAAATCTGATTTTTTTGTAAAGATATATATCATAACATATATCCTCATAAATATACAATTAAAGACACACACAACAAATATTTAAATTTTTATTTTTAACAAAATAAATAAAAAAGCTCGCCACCACATGAGGTTGAATATAGTAGGTTTTAATTTCACCATAAATTACTCTTAATTTTACATACACAAACAATAATGTTCATATAAAAAAAATCATCGACGTCCTAGTCCCAATCCTATTCCTAGTCCTACTCTACTATTCCTGAGACATAGATTATCTCTGACTGACTATGGTAATACTAGATCAACTATTCTAAAGTATAAAACACTCTACGTTAAACTCTACCACCGAAACTAACATGACCTTACCAAAACAAGTTATATTGAGTTAATCAATAGTTTACCCTAAAATAATTGTGGTACAAAATAAAGGAAGTATTAATAAGAAAGTATCCACAGTTAAATATCTACACTACCCTAAGGTAACCAAAAACTCAAAACACATGCCACCAAGGTTGAAAATTATTGAAATATGGCTCAAAATGGGTGAGGAAGGATATCAACATTGAAAATGGAATATATTTGAAAATGTGCAATTAAGGTTCAACCACACTCTACAACAAAACATACCATAGTTTCTCACCATTATTACAATAAGGTGGTCCATATTTCAGTCTTAAAAAAAACCTAAAAAATAAAATAGTATGTGAAATTCTAAAAAATAAGATAATGTGACCTAAACAAGTCAAAATATGACAAGGCTAGAGTTCTAATATAATTCATGTTTACTAAATTCTTCAGTTACTATGCATCCAATAAGGAAGCATTCTTAAATAATAATTTAGAAGTTTGGAAAATTAATCATACTTTATAAATGTTTTGAGTATAATCCTTCCAAATTAAATTACAATGCCAAATCAGAATACTTAAAAAATAAGGGTTTATCCTAGATCAATAAAAAAAGATTAATTCATTTTGCTCATAACAAGGTTTTCTAATTAAAAATACATTATATATTTCTAGATTTTTTCTACAATCATTATTGATAATGAAAAATAAATTGAACAAATTTCCCAATTCATACCATAATAACACATTCCACCAATATTTTGGGAAAACTATAGTGCCAAACTTGGAAATTTAAGAGAAAGTAAAAATATTCATTAACATTTAATACATTTTTCAATTCTATGAAAGGAAAATGATCTATCAATTAATTTTTTTTAAAAAAAAGGTAAACCTAAGACTTCCTTACTAGATAACAAGCAATCAAATGAGTATTGAAATCCCTAACAAATGTAGTCAAAGGCTTCTACACATTATTAAAAATAATAGTAAAACCTTTATACAATTTGTTCCTTTCTTGAAGGAAATAATGGAGACTCAATATTTTGTTTGTTCTTATATATTAAAGAAACAAATTCACTATAGGTTTCCTTTAAAGTTTTATGTCGATCAAATTTTGAATGTAATATACAATTTATTTAGATGATATATCCTTATGATGTAGTCTCATGGAAGGGGCTCGGGTTCCTATTTTAATTGTAAGATTGCTCAATAGAGTTGAAACAATACAAATGTAAGAGTAAAATAAATTTTTTAATGTGAAATAAGAGCTCCTTATTTTTAGTCAACAAAGTTTTAGTTATTGTTGTAGAGTCACTAGTTTAGGATGTTTTGTCCACATAACACCAACTTTAAGTTGTTTTTGAAGAACAATTTTAAAATTTTCTCCCACTAGGTTAAGGATCTATTATTCATATAACACCTTGTATGATATTTTATTTAAGATTCTAAAATTTAATAAAATGTAGACTATTTATTTGCATATAAATTTTATTAATTTTCACCTAAAGTTTCTTGGAACAAATTTAAATTTTATGAGACTACTAAATTGGAAAAAGATCTGAATTATTTTTTAATAGAACCCACTAAGAAAATTTAAAAATATATAACTAGGAGGGTGGAAATAATGAACCCAAATAGTCATCACTTGTACTCCTCTAACACCTCTTTCTATGTACTTGTGATCCCTTTCAACCCCTGTATAGTCAATATTTGAGTATATTCCTCACTCTTTGAGTGAGGTTGGTGTAAACATAGACATAATATCCACTTAGGGATAACCTTTATCTATGTGAGGCACACATACATACAAAGAACCAACTCAAAATTATACTTGTAGAACATCACCACAAATAACAAATTCTTTTCATTTATTAAAAGACATTACAATGTTAAGAAATATTGTACATACTATCATCTAAGTTCCTTAAAGGCTTTAGAGTGCCAACCTGAAGGAAAAATTATCACATTAGAACATATCATTAGTAAGTTCACCTACATATTCTTATGTCTAAAAAAATAACTCCCTTGTATAATTTACATTTCTCCTATTTATAGGGATATAAGGGAATGTGTTGACACTTCAAATTCTATTATGACCTTTCATATTTTGACATCTTCATTGCTTTGGCATTTTGAGGCATGTCGATAAATGTTTGTGTGCAAGGAATATGCATTTCAACCAAATAAATGATTAAGACCCTATTAAGAACTAAAAGTGTTTTGAGAACAAATATGCTAGCCAAATTGGTGAAACAAGCCATGTAAAAAATATAAGGGGTTCCAATAATAGGTGTGATAGTCGAGTCAGTGACATATTACACATCAAGAAATAAAGGGGTTATGGGAATATGTTCACCAATTGAGTTAATGGAATGGATCACATCAGGAATGAAGGGGTTCCATAAAAACCATAGTTAGATGATTAGGGGAAAAGGACCCATCTAAAATTGATGACTTAGAAAGAAAAAAGGTGTCCATCAATAAAATTGACATTCTTGGGAACTTAGATTTGGGACTCATAATAAACTTGACAGATTAAGTGTTTGATTCTTTTTTATGATCCAATAACTTATCCATCTTAAAAAAACAAATAAATAAAAGAAAAAAATGTAATCATAGCACTCTATTTTTGGTTGATGAAAGATTGCGTGTATGACTTGGATGCACCTATATCCAAGGGTCTTGTAGTTTCCTCTATGCCTTGTGCCCCGACAATTTTTTTAATCATTTTTTACCATCCTCCATTTTAGATTCATGTGGCTTTTAAACCTCCACTCTTCTAATTGATTCTCAGTGTCTGTAGCTATTTTAAAGGAGCCCTTAAGCATCATGTTGCTAATGAAAACCATATTTTATTTGGTCATTTTTGTGTTGATATTTTAAAAAATTTCCCTATTATTGAACTTGTGTATGAATCCACCTCCAGAGAAGTTTACTTTTAAAAGCACAATCTCATCTATTGATTCAATGATCTTTGACAAAAGTTGATGAATCTCTAAAAACCTTTATATTAGTTTCCACTTTTCCAATTTTTTTCTTTCAAATGCTTCAAATCATGATTCTTTCCATCTTTCACCAATTTGTATGTATTTTCACAACCATTATGTTGCACCTTGCAAGCAAACTACCAAGGCCTTTCAATTAAAATATGATAAACATCTATGGGAAATATATCACATAGAACTTACTCCTTATATGTACCAATTTGAAAACTTATCAGACACAATTTTGAAGAAAACATTACTGTAAACTCAATTTATCCCACATATAAAACATATTAAATAGTCTAATCTATGTGTTGAAGGTGATATGCAAGAAATAAAATAAATGGTGTAGTATATAAACTATTTCACAGTAGTCCAAAATATGGACATTGGTACATTTCATGCCATATATGTACACAATGATAGTGAAAAGATATTTATAGGAGGAAGGCCATATAGTTTCTTCCTTTGGAACTAAATGTGTGAAATCAACCTTTTTAAGTATTGGTATGTGCACGGAGTTAGGGGATAATTTTATGGATATTTCCCATAACATGATTACATTATTTAAGTTATGGCTCTATAATTACCAAGCCATACTGCAATCATGCTATTAAATAACATGATCATATTATTTAAAATAAGTAATGTGATCACATTAATAGTGTGATCATGTTATTGAAAATAAATAACATGATCATGTTAATAATGAAATTAGGTTTCTTGTGTCAATAGAAATAAAAATAAAAACCAAACCTGAAAGCAAAATTTTCTCATTTTATGTTTGCGTCCTTTCTTTCCCCTCACTCTCCTCCACTCTACGATCATGTTTTGACCTAGTGTGGCTAAACCTTACCATAATTCACCCTAGGAAGATGCTAATTAATGATGCTACCATGAATAAGAGGTAAGTTATTAAAACCTATTTATTGTTTATTAATTTTATTTATTTTTTATTATTTTCATTATTTGAGTGGTAATATATTTGTTTTGAACAACGTATCATACTAAACATCTTATTCCTTTGCCTAACCCTTTTAACCCTTCACTTAACTCTCTTATTCTTCAGTGTGATCCTCATCCTCACCCTCTTAATCCTTAACCTAATCCTCCTCCTAACCCTCCATCTTAACCTCTTGTTCTTTAGCCTAACCTTTCTCCTAACCCTCCTACAATTATTCAAAATACCCTAGGTAGGTAGTTAAGAAATTCTATTTGAGCATACTTTGGAAAATAAAATAAAAATTGAAGAACTAATTGGGAGAATGAGGGATCCAAATTATACTAAAACCCACTATACCTATCTAAATAATTCCCTAGAGACATTATTAAGTCAAATTAACTCTATAATGAGTCAAATTGATAGATGGGCTTCATATCAAGATAGTTGTAGGGTTTATTATGTTGACAAATTGTCAGCACATGAGGTCAAGAATAAAGACATATTAAAATCCTTAATTTTCACCTTATTCATTGATCCAACCACTAATTCACTATTTCCAATAAATGCTAAATATTCTCCAATCCATCACTACCAACACAATTTAATCACAACTAATTTATGGGACCAATGATAGATAGTGTTTGATTATTCACTATGTAATAACCATGAAGTATCATTATATTTTTTAAGGAAACACTACTATGAGTTTGTCCTCAATGACATTCCAAACTATTTTGATTTTAGTGAGTTTCAGTGCTGAGAGAAAGGCTCTACACAAGATCGATAAGGTGCATGTCATGCACCTAATAAACTTGCAAGGATTCATATCTAAATTGCACATAAATATAAGATCCCATTATAGTTCAGTAAGTTATAGATATCAACACTCTTCATACACATACTTCACTCATTGATACACTCATTTATCATATGAGTAGGCTCTCGTAGACCAATGCTAGAGATATGTCACCTAGTGTGCATACTTAAAACCAACCTTATAGATATTATGGATATATATGCAATGAAACTTTTGATGATGATAGTTTTGGTGGTTCAGAGGTCTTGAATAATATAATTATGAGTGATTACTTTTTAGCATGTAGATTTGGTGTGCAGATGTTAGCCACTATACATATGTGGGTATATCTTATATAAATGTAATCTTAAATTTAAATTATAATTACAAATTTAAGTTAGATAAAAATTGATTTACATAGAAATTGAATAATATATATGTCATTTTTGTGTCCCAAGAGGTGATGGTTCCTTCATCATCATAGTTGACATACAACACTTGATTTGATGCAACCATTGTTTACAATTTTTAATCTAGCTGCTAGCCCATCAACTAATGCATTTGTCTCTCTGAGGACAACGCCTTTTACTTATATAGAGGTAAAATTTTGAGTTAATCTTATGATCTATGTAAATTTAGTCTATGTATATTTTCATTGTAAGTTTAAGTTAAATTTATCTATCAAAGATCTTGAAATTCATGTACAATGTGATTAAATACACTCTTGGTTTAATAATAGATAACAACTTGTCATATATATCTTTGATGCTTTATAAAAAATTAAGTGAGACCTTGTTTACATTAAGTTGATGGCTCAAGTAGGCATTCCTCCATCACTACAAATTGAGACAATCATAGGCATTGATAGAGACATAGATTATCTTTAATTTTAAATTATAAAAATTGACAAGTTTTAATAATTTTACTACATACATGGGGTAAATATAAATTATTTGAATGTATTATGTATCCAAGGTTAACCCATGACATCTAACATTGTATACTTAGATAATTAATAGGGTAAATTTTCTTGTTTCTTTCCTATTTCAGATGCCCATTTAAACAATCGAGCTTACCACTGACTCATTGGAGTGTGAAAAATAGATTAAACAAGATTGTGATCTTGTAGTAAGTGCATGTTTAAGTGATTTTTTATGTTTTACTTTAAAATTAATTTCTTAACAAGTGGTTGAATATATTTTATATTAATTTTATAATAATACTTGTATTTGAATAGGTTTAAATTCAAGTGAGTTATGAGAATAAGACCCACAGTTAGACCTTAGAGTAATTTGATGCATTAGAGGGACCACCATCTATCAACAAGGCATCTTAGGGAGAGTCTTCTTTGACAAAGGTAAAGAGGGGGAGGCTATTTGACGATTAGGATGTCTTACATAATGTGTTTTTTTTGTATGCTTATATGGTAATTTATGCATTTTTGGCATTATATATGTGTATATGACATTTACCTTACATGAGATACTATGTTAGTAGATGTTGTAAGTTTTTGTACACCTATCATGCCAATCTATGTAATATTGACATTGTACATCTGCCTATATGATTTAATTTGGAGTTTTCATTTAAATTATGTTAATCTATCTAATTTATATTTAGTTTTAGTTTAAAATGTTATTTTATAATGTTATTCTAATCTTTCAAACTGTTATATATTGGATCTTGTATTTAATGTTGTACACAAATGAGAATTAAAAAATTGTTCTTTTCAATATTATAAATCTATGATCTCTCATTTTTTTTAAATTAAATTTTTTATTTGATTTTGTGTAGTGGAAATAAATGATGACACTCTTATCTATTTTTGCATTTATCATCACCCATTTACAAATTTTCAATTGATCATTATCATAATTTTATTTCAATTAAGGACCATACCCAATCATGTTCATACTTGTATAATGCAGGGACATAAAATCATTCATAAATACCTATATACCTATACTTGCAAACCTTATCTTTCACCTTCACCTGACTCTAATTCCTTTTTGGCTAACTTTTATTGAAACTAAGCTTATTACTTGTATGCCTTCTATTATTATAATTTCATTATATTTTACCTCACCTCTTGATTAATCTTTATCAATACCTTTTATGAACTTAATGCCTTTTGATGACCATGTACAGGGTATACTTACTTCTTCATCTTTACAAGTTTATCTTTGCTAAAATTTCAAGATGATATTATGCCTGACCTTGATTACAATCTATTTAGTCTAATAAAATTCAACCTTACTAACTTGAAACATAATATTCACTCATGAGTCAATGATCCATCTTTGACCAAAAACCTTTATCATCCCCTAATACCACCTAATACACAATTTGATATTCTATGTTTAAGAAAGATATGAAAGTCTTATTCATATGATCTAAGATCATGAAGAATTCCAACCTCACTTAGCGACTCTTATTCTCAACTCAATTTAAAATCCATTTTCAAATAATTTATTCTTTTAAACTAGTCAATTACTCATTAGGTTTGCTATTAACTAGTCACCAAACTCTTAGATCTTCTCTCCTTCCTTTGAATAATTATTATTAAATGCACATTAGATAGGTATTAGTAAAACTCAAGGATTCAAGCAGGTTTCAAAAATTATAATAAATCAACCAACTATAAGCCTCTAAGAGATTGAGCTTTCATTCTCAAATTCTATCTTTTTATGTTTCTATGTCGCTAGACCTAGTTGTTGCTACATTAGGTCAATTGATCAAAATAGAGTTTGTATCTATTAAAAATACATTTATATTATTATTTTATCAATTCTAACATGTTCCAACCTTTTCCCAAGTTTTTATAACTCAAATCCACCAAAAACATATCTTACTTATGAATAACTTTCTTAAAAATGGTGTTTTACTAGTGTACATAAAAAATGATGTTTTGAATAAGCTATAAGATCCATTCCCCAAGTGGTAGCAAATTTTTAGAACTTTTTGATTAATCATTTGAGTTTTAGAGGTTTTTTACTCATAAAACCCTTCAGTTTTACTTAAAATTTCTACATGTTGAGAGATAATTATTGATAGTTCATAGAGATCGTTAGGGATTTATATGATATAACACATGTATATTGGTTTTAATAAACCTATTCAACTATTAAAATACTCTAATTGAGTTCATATAACAATTTTTACATATAAATAAACCTCTAAAAGTGACAGTAATAGTAAAAATATAGAATTCTCAAGGGTTTCACAAATATAACTAAGATTTAAGCTTGTAATCAATATAAAAGGATTATAATCATATTTTAAAAGGATAATACAATGGAAAACATGAAATAATAATTATAAATCTTTATTTTCTATAATAAGAAATCATTTACACAGACTTTATCCACTAAGATAGACCTAAAACATATGTTATAACCTCTTCAAAAATGATATTTTTTAATCCTTTTAAAATATTTCACTTTTATTGTAAACGTAATCGTCACTAGGAGTGAGTATTATCACTTTTTATAGTCTAAACCATGTTTAGTAATTTACTAAACTTGCTTAGATTATCTCTTGCTCTTTCAAATTAAACTTACTAAACTAACCTAGTTTATAGGTATTAATAATTACCTACAACTATTGTTAACATAGGTTCTACATGTATTTAGTGATCCTCCTACATTATCTTTATTATCCTCCATCTTACCTCTATTGTCATTCACTCTTCACACTCTCTCATGATACATTCCCTAGGCTTGGTTGTGCCTAGATGCCTTCCTCTTCTTTAATAATTTCAAAAACACTTCCTATATCTCTTATAACCCATGCAAACTTCATCCAACTCACTCAATCTAATTTTAAATTCCTTTGTTCTCCTTTACACTTTATTTCATTTTTTCCCTTCAAGGGTTATTTTGCCTAATAGGCTTAATGCACATTTTTAAGGCTATTTTATAACCCTTTAATACCTCACTCATTTAACACCTTCAACACATCACTCCTGATGTACTTCAAATCCCTATTGAGATCTATAGGCCCAAGTCAATGCCCATTAGTAGTTATATTACTTTATATGCCTATCCATTATAGGTGTTAGGCCTCCTAAAATTGATCTTTGACAATATCACATACCTATTCTAGCCTCATAATCACCTTGAACACTTAAAATACACTTTCATGAAAAAGTGGGTTACAAAAGGGAGAGAGAGTTTCATCAGGGTGTGTGGTTCAGGAGTGTAAGGGGAAGTAGTATGAGTTAGTAGAGTAGGTAAGAGGTACAGGAAAGAGGGATAGATGGAAAAATAATATGGAAAATTATTTGGAGGATTAAGTGGTTATAGGCATATAGAGGGGTATTTTTACCCTCAAGTAAAGGTGGTTTGAGGAATAGAAATCATGGAGATACAATTTACTATAGTGATATGGAAAGAATTTGATTGAGTTGTTGGAATTCAAAACTTTTATATAAACCTACAACTAGAAAATTAAAAATTCTACCTATAGATTCCTTGCATTGTTTAGAAAAAATTAATTAATTTCCATTCAACCATAAAAAGATCAATAATAAGTTCAAGCATAAAATATTAGTTCCAAGTAAAGAATCAATATGTAAATACCTCATCTTGAATGAAAAATGGCATTACCAACAAATATTTAGATAATGGTTGTGGGGACATAATTCTTGATTTGGGTTAAAAATAGATTTTTGTTGATATTAAGAATAATAAGATCACATTTTTATTAAGACTCATTAGAGTTAAACATAGAATTTGTGAATCAAGTTTTATATGTATTAATAATAACATGAACATATTATTTAATAATGTTATCATGTTATACTTAATATAGATTAGGGATTAGGGATCAAGAATTAAGTAATTAAGGCATAAGGATTAAAATTCATGTTTTAGGGTTTAAGTATTAGAGATTAAGGCATAGGGTTTAGGTTTAATGGTATATATAAGGCCTAATCGTTATATGCCATATGAACCTAATTAATATTACAAAGAATGTTAATTAGGGATAAATTGATTGGTAAATAAGGAAAGTTTATGGTTTATAATTTAGGGTTTAAGGCTTATGACTTAGGTTTTAATGTATATATATGGTTTATGGTGTACATAGGTTTCACTATGTTCTTGGGCTCAATCAGCCCCCACATCATCATAGATTGAGCCAATTAGTCAATTGGGATAATGAGAAATATAGTTTAGGCCAAATTAAGTAACATATATACCTAATTATTACTCCAAATGATTTTAATTAGTGATAAAATAATTGGTTTAGGGTTTAAAACATAGGATATATAGGTTTTATAGTTTATGGCTTGGGGTTTAAGACCTATAAGGTTTAAGGATTAGGGTACACAGGGTCAATCACAAAGATAATTAAGGATAATTTGAATCACTTGGACCTATTTGTGATAATAGAATGTATTTTTGGGTTGTCATTATACTTGATGTCATTATGTAGATTGAGTGAATTAGTCAAATGAGGCAATCCATCATGTGATTTAGGCAAAATTGAGCCTTCTAAACTTAATTCTTAGCCTAAACGATGTTAAGTTTGGATAAAATTATTGGTTTAGGGTTTAAAGAGTTTATATTTATGGTTTAGAGTTTATTGATTAGATATTAAGGTATATAAGGTATAATCATGAAGGTAATTTGGGTAAATTTGAGCTCATTAAACTTAGTTCTATGAGTAAAGAATGTCATTTTGGGTTCAATTAGCCCCCACATCATCACATATTTAGCTAATTAATTCAATTATGTTAATGAGTGATGCAATTTTGACCAAGTCGATTAATGTGAACCTGATTCTTACTATAAAATATGTTAATTAGGGACAAATTGATTGGTTTAGGGTTTAGGGTTAATGTTTTATGGTTTAGGGTTTAAGATAAATGGTATAGGGTTTAAGGTTTAAGGTATATGATATAGGGTCAATCACTAAGGTAATTGAACAAATATTGAGTTATTTATTCACCTATTTATGACGATTACCTTCATGTTTAAATTTATGATAAAAGTAGGGTCAATTAAGCCATACATGTTTCATACATTATAGAGTTTATCAAGCCTTAAATTTGGTTTAGGGGCTCAATTTTTCCCAAACCACACACCTAATTGCATAAATTGACTAATTGGATCAATTCATGACATAATTGAACTTAATTTTGCCCTAAATCATATCTTGCTCTTAAAGGGGTTTAAAATGGCCTCAAATGCATCCTTGATTAAATCAATCAACTCTTTGGTTAATTATATATGGCATGAAATTAAGGTTAATTTCACTCCAAATAACATCATATAAGATTTAAAATAAGTTCATTTGGTTCATTTTAACCCTAATTAGGGAGTAGGTATTAGGGCATCAGTGTATATGGTTTAAGGATTAGGTATTAGGTCATTAGGGCATAAGGCTTAAAATTTATGTTTTAGGGATTAGGGATTAGGGATTAGGGATTAGGGAATAGGGTTCAGGTATTAGGGTTTATATAATATATAATTGCTATATGTCATGTAAACCTAACTCTTACTACAAAGGATGATAATTAGAGCTAAATCGATTAGTAACTAGGGAAAGTTTATGGTTTATAATTTAGGGTTTATGGTTTAGGGCTTAAGGTTTAATGTACATATGGTTTAAGGTGTACATAGGGTCTATTATGTTTTTGGGATCAATTATCCTGACATTATCACATAATTACCCAATTAGTTAATTGGGACAATGAGTAATGCAATTTGTGCCAAATTAAGTAATACACACACATAATTTTTACTTTAAATGATGTTAATTAGTGCTAAACTAATTGGTTTAAGATTTAAAATATAGGTTATAAGGTTTATAGTTTAGGGCTTGGTGTCTAAGACCAATAAGGTTTAGGGTTTAGGATACATAGGGTCCAATCAAAAAGATAATTGAGGATAATTTGAATTAGTTGGACCTATTTTTGACTATATAATGTGTTATTGGGTTGCCATTATACCTTGTGTCATCATGTAGATTGAGTGAATTAGTCAAATTGAGTACAATCATGTGATTTAAGCCAAACTATGCCATGTGAACTTAATTCTTAGTCTAAATGATGTTAATTTGGGATAAAATGATTGATTCAAGGATCAAAGAGTTTATATTTATGGTTTAGATTTTATGAATTAGGAATTGTAAGGATTAGGGCTTAAGGTATAGGTTTTAGGGTATATAATGTATAGTCATGAAGGCAATTAGGGAAAATTTGAGCTACTTTAACCAAGATCTATGAGCAAATAATGTGATTTTAGGTTTAATTAGCCCCCACATCATCATAGTTTGAGATAATTAAGTCAATTATGATAATCAGTGATGCAATTTTGACCAGATTGATCCCTATGAACCTAATTCATACTATATAAAGGATGTTAATTAGGGATAAATTGATTGTTTTAAGGTTTAGTGTCTATAATTTAAAGGGTTTGGGGTTTACGGCTTATGGCTTAGGGTCTAAGGTAAAAGTTACTATGTTTATAATTTAATATATCAGATATAGGGTCCAATTACTAAGGTATTTGAGGAAATTTTGAGCTACTTTTTCACCTACTTATGACAATTGCCTTCACGCTTGCATTTTTAGTAAAAGTAGGGTCATTTAAGACATATATGTTGAATATATTATACAAATGATTAAGCCATAAATTTGGTTTATGGTATCAATTTTGGTTAAATAATGCCCCTAGTTACACAAATTGACTAAATCAATTCATCATAGAATTAAACTTAATTTTGCCCCAAATCATATATTGCTCTTGAGAGTGTTCAAATTGACCTCAAATGCCTCTTAGATTAAATTAATCAAATATCTAGTTAATTATATATGACATGATATTAGGTTTAGTTTCACTCCAAATCACATTATATATGATTTAAAATTGGTTCATGTGGTTCATTTTGACCCTAATTACCTCCACAACTGAACTAATTGACATTTTCATTCATTAGCTGATGACTTTGAGTTTATTGATCTCAAAACTTCATTCTATATATCAAAAACATGCATATAAATAAATAATGTTTCTTTATTTTAATCAAGCTAATGAAATTAGAGATGATAAACCCTTAAAGATCATATTATATAGTCATGCAATCAAGTTGAAAGTGCTTGAAATAGCCCTAATTTACTTTAGATGTACAACTAGATTGGTACTCCAGAGGCTAAGTTTTGACCATAAGTTTAAAAAATGAAATTTATAACATCTCATAATAATATTAGTTATATCATAAAATGTATAATGAGTTAGACCTTAAAACCAAGTAATTATATATATTTAAGTTAACATATTAAAATTACTATAACTTTTTTGAAATTTAATGTGATACCATGGCACATTAATTCACTATCAAAGGTTGGGGACATTTCTTGTACCACATGAAAGATTATCACTATTAGGGAACTCAAGAACATATATAAAATTTAAACTTAAGAAAAAAAATTCATGTTTGGGTATTATGAAGATATAACGTGATCACATTTTAAACTAATGCAATAATGTTAATAAAGTGATCACATTATTAATGTAATCAAATTATTTAAATTTAAAATAAAAAACTAATCCTTTTGGCTTGAGAATGACTTGTATTCCTGAGAGAAAGGCTTGAACATGTCAATCTACATCTAAATCTGAGAGTATTGATAGAAAACAACAAAATTGAACTTCGATCACCAAATAAACTATGAATTTCAATGTTAAAATTCAAAAAATTAATACCATCATGATGCAAAAGCTTTTCCATTTCCAAAAATATGATTTTTATAATTTTTTTTATTAATATAAGGTTTTATACTATGTTGTTTTATAAATATACTTTTTTCAAGCCACTACATGCCATAAACATACATGCCTATACATGTTCTTGTAATTTTTTTTGTTGATCCAAGTGAAAAAAAATTATATGGTCACAAACTAGGCGTAATTATACACACATTCAAAAATAAAAAAGTTGATTTTTCATTTTTTTGAGGTAGTTAGGTGTGTTGCATGGGTGAATATCTATTTTTTATTAGTTTTAGGATTTATTTACTAGTGAAATTCATAAAAATAGGTATTCATTTAAAAATGTAAAAAATATAGGTCAAAGAGTAGAAGATCTTATATTAATATTCACCAAAGGGTTTCAAAAAATATTAAATGTTATTCAAAAAATGGAGCATTGGATGACCATCTATCTACTCTATTTTCTTTAAAAATAAGGAGTTCCTCTTTAAATTTTAAATGTTTGACTTAGTTATACTTAACCATTTTTAAAAAAAAAGTATTTTGGAAACTAGACTTGAAATAATACATTTCATGTTCTTACACCATTTTCAACTTTGGAGTGTAGATATCTTAGATTATCTATAAAAGTTTAGATTTATAAAATTTTAGGAAAATCATGTCCATGGGTAGGCCCCTATTTGTCCCCCAACTTTGTGTGCTTAACCATATGACTTTATTTTTAAATTCCTTCATGAGAAACATTTTCTTGAGTATGTTTGTTACTTATCTTACATTTGTCTTCTCAACTTATCTTTTTCTAATTTATCTTTTATAAAATTTAATTGTTGTAATTTTTGTAATCTTTACTATTATAGTTTTTTTATTTTGTAATACTTAATTTTTAATTTGTTCACTTTTTAACCTTTTTATTATCTAACTATTCATTTTGTAATTATTCTTTATGAACCTTTATTTTTCCTATTGCTCTTTTTTAAAATTTACATTTTCAATTCATTACCTTCGCAAAATTTTCTTTTCAACTTCTACTTGTGTAACCTTTCTTTTTCAATATGTTCATTTTGTAATAATTATTAGTCAAAAGTTTCCTTTTTCAACATATTTTTTGATTTTTTTCCTTTTTTAGTTGTTCCTTAGAATATATAATCATAGTGTGAGTAATTTTTCAAATTTAGAATTTGTTATTGAACTAGGTGGTGGTTTGATGTGTTTATCTTGTATAGTATGACCTATATCAATGATAATTTGTAGTTTTTATTCAAATGCCAATTTTTTTTTGGTATGATATCCATGCATTATATGGTATAAAAAATAGTATTTTGATTTATTTATAGGATGGATTAGAGTTAATTGATCAACTTGTTCCAAATAATTTCCCTTAGAATCTCACTTGAACTCTTATCAACCCTATGTACATTTTTAAAATCACTATTTATACATGTGTTATGTGTCGAAATCCATTTTTGAGATAAAATATTTTGAGGCACAAAATATTTGGATAGAGATGTAGAGATATTATTGACACTTGAATCCTACATATTATTTGTATATGTGATCTTATTTTCAAGTGATGTGGTATTTAGTCTAAAGCCTAAAATATTTATTTTTTAAATTTTTGCAACTCCTCCATGGATTCTTTCATATTGAATATTTGATCTTGAAGGGATTCACAAGCACACACCCTATGTACTTATGAGTATTTATGCATAAAAGTACCATCAAGAACGTTTGTGGGAGGTGGATAGGATAAAGAGGAACATTGGGATGACTAATATTATTTACTATAAGATTGTTTACATTAACTCATTGGATAGTGATAAAATTTACCCCCTTGGAGGGAAAG
>JARHVA010000182.1:5310000-5340000 GCA_037957365.1 Torreya grandis
TAACATAATATAATATAATATAACATAACATAATATAATATAATATAATATAATATAATATAATATAATATAAAATAATATAATATAATATAATATAATATAATATAATATAATATAATATAATATAATATAATATAATATAATATAATATAATATAATATAATATAGTATAATACAAGGCTTTGAGGCCTTACAAAACTTGAATTTATACATGCATCCAAAAAATATTATTTTGATAATTATATTCTAAATATTATATATATACTTAACCAGTTACCATATAATCCTCTATCCTTCTTTTTTTAATACTTTATCCTTATTGTTAAACATTTATAATTTTTACCTATAACTAACATAAATATATTCATAAAAAAATACTAATCTTAAAAATTATTTTATTTTAATTATTCTATATAATTAACATTACAACCCACTTAATCATGATTTCATCCCTTATTAGGGTTCCACAGGTAGAAAAACATTTTATAGGTAAGGTGGTAGTGGAAATAAGAGAAAGAAAAAAATAGATGGAGAGTGTACAGGGGCCTCTTCTTAGTACTAAAATAGGCATATAATTTAGTGAGGATGGTATTGATCCACATATTCTCATTTATTTCTAAAAATAAGGGTGACAATGGTACTCAAACAAATTTCTGACCAAGGGCCACAAAGTACCAAATCAACCACTAAGGGGGTCTACAAACAACTAGCTAGAGGCATAAAAAGGGGTGGATAGATTTGGTATGAGGACTAGACTAGATATACCAAATAAAGGGGTTTTTCAATATTTGAAAAACCTATAAGACATGGGTTTGAAAGATAAACTCATCATTGGACATAAATAACCATCATATGTAGAGGCACTCTTAAGAAAAGGATAGATTCAACATTTAACTACTGCTAAAGATAATACTGCTATCAATTTTGATAAAGAGTAGATCAATGTGATATAAAAAAGGGAATATTGGATCACTTCTAATGAAATGATATGTTGATTTAAAAACATCTAGCTAAGTCTGTATGACCTTCATAACTTGATAAGGTGATATTGGAAGGCTATAGTAAAAGGTAAAATAAAAATTAACCCTTGTACTAAAGGTATTATTATTATTATTATTATTATTATTATTATTATTATTATTATTATTATTATTATTATTGTGATTTTAGATTTTGTTGAGGACAAGGATATCATATTTAAGGAGTATTATTAGGATTGGGAGGAGTGTCATGAAACTAACTAAACCTTGGTATCCATATTTTAATCCTCATAAAGAAAATTTTAACTGTAATATGATCTTGATATGATTACCAAACATCCTTTTTAAATTTTGGGACTATAAAATTCTTAAATCTATAGGAAATTTTGTAGGGGAATTATGGATTGAGGACCCAAGATTAATTTCAAAATGTCTCGTTAAACCTATGAACAAATCTTTGTGAATCTATATATTTCTAAGGATATACCAATACAAATGGATTTGAAATTAATGAATATAGCATGTATTCAATCTTTAAACTATGAAGGGTTATCATTTATATCACATAGGTGTTTTAGTACTCATCATTCAGGGAATAATTATCTAAGTATTAAATATTAAAAAATATACTTATTGAAAGGATGATAGTTTAGAACATACAATAGTTTAAGCATATATTGAGAGTGAGGATACACAGGTGGTTTTTGAAACACTAGTTGAAAAGAAAAGATTCAGTTCATAAAAATAATAGTTGTGTTTTAAAAAAATTAGTTATAGGTGGGAAGGTCATGACCAAATATTCAAATATTTATTCTAATGAAGGGATGAAGGCTCAGGCCATATTAAACATTCTTTCATCTATTTTTTTTTAAAGTTAATATATCCATCTTAACTGATGAAGGGGGTGAGGGATAGTGGACTATTAGCTATAAAAATAAAAAGGGGAATGGTAAGGAGATGAGACCATCTAGTATGACCCTCAGATCTAGAAATGAGAATATCATGGAAGGATCATACTTTTTTGTTAGCTATTTTTTAGCTATCTTGATGTTGTTTGTTTGAGATGTAGATTGTATTTATTTCATGCTGGCTCTTTAGGCCACATCTACTATTTTTTATTTGATTTATGTTTTTCTAGTAGAGAAGTTTATTTAATATTTGTATGTTCTTTCTTTTTCTCCATTGGTAAGGGAGGAGTCCCATTCAAAACCCCAACATTTACCATTAATGAAAATAATAATCATATATTGAGGCCTACACATCCATCACCTAACGAGTGTTCAATAATATTGAATGTAGCTTTTCTATGTTTTAATAATTATCAAAATCAATTTAAAATACATTTTTTATTGCCACATTTAGTCTAATACATGTATAATTTCATCTATCCTATTTCAATTTTACATTTCAATAATTTTTTGGCTTTAAACTAGATGAAAGTTATAGTCCAATTTAGTATTGAATAAGTTCACAAACTACAAAAGTCTATAAACATCTTGTTAGTCCATGGAAAATCAAGGATAGTATAGTTTTTACCTAATCACTCTAACTAATCATAATTAATTATTAGGTATCATTCATTTTTATTTCAAACTTTATAATTTTATATGCAAATACAACCGTAAACAATTTTTGATATAAAAGTAAGGACTAGCCACTACATGGCCAAGGTTGTTATTATAATCAATGGATTATTTTTAATAAATGTAATCATAAATAAATAATAAATGTTATTATCATACATGCTCTTTGACACATTCTTGCTGATATATTCCTCTTGTAGGATTTAATTTGGATTTTGAATTTAAGGCTAAAAATGTCTACTCTAGAAAGCAAAATTTAAATCTACTAGTATTATCCATTAAAAAAATACCACATAAGTGAATAAATATGTCATCTCTAAAAACTATGTAAATATATCATAACTAAATATAAAATAGAAGAGTACTAAGTAAAATAGTTCAAATGACCAATCAAGAATCTTTGATTGCAACTCAAACCTTGTCTCATTTCATTGCATCTAAATCACTACACACTAGTAACAAAATTTCAATGATGGTTCCTAGGACAAGACATATCTATCATACCGCTATATATGTTTATGGAAAAATATAAGTGTTTATATAAAAAAACTAGGTTTTTAATCTCCATTTTTAACATGTTCTATATATATCTATAAATATATCAGTATAGAAATTAAGATATTGAATGAGTTTACTAGTTCTCACAGATACATTTATTTAAAAAACTAGTCATTTTTTCTCTAAATGAAATAACATGGATCTGGGAACTTTACCTATAATATTATGTTCAATTAAAAATGTTAGAGAAATAATTATAGGATTAGTAAATCTAATTTTACTATTAAAATATAGATTGGGGATCAACATAAATAAAAAAAAGCAGACAATTGGACTTCCACATGACATTTATGTATTTTTGAAATACTTTCCAAAATGAGACGAGCAACTGTATATCATCTTAGCTAAAATGAAAGATCCAACAAAAATATAGGACTTTTATGTCAAATGATCATTCCTCATGCAATAATTACAATATATGTTTGTTCATAATCAATACTACAAAGATATCATAATCAATGAATCTTATCTTTGCCTTCTCAACCTAAAGATGTGTCATGCCTACTTCACCATGTATATGTTAAAATTCCATAATTTAAAGAGGAAGGAGAATCCTTTATTGAATGTGATAATAATTTTGTTAACAATAAAAAAGAACAATTCTTATCATTCATAACAAAATTTATTAATATAAGAAAAAAATGGAATAAATAAGAAGTATTTTACAAATTAAACAATATCCATATGCTCAACAAATTAACATTCACTTTTCCAGAAGGAATGTAAAGTCAATCTACGTAGAAACAAAAAAACTAGCACGAGCTAAAATAGTGCGGTTAATATCATTTGGTTGAGTATGGTTGGTTTTAATTGTGCATAGTAAAATCATTCATTTATATTAATTATGTAAGTAAAAATATGATAAATGAATTTATCTTTTGAGAAAATGTCTATATTTATTTACACTTTTAGTGCATCTTCAATTAATTCATTTATTTCAACGAATTAGAAATATGTTACCTATGTTAAGTCATTTTTAATGAAAAAAATAATGTTCTAATAAATTATGAATATATAATTGATGTAATAAAAAATAATTCATCCACCTTTTCATTCAACACAACTTCTCAATATTTATTTAAACAAATAATTACTAAAAACAATTGTATTAGTTACATTTATAAGAACTACTTTTCAATATTTATCCTTTTTAATGATTAAACTATTTCTAACATCTCTTTTAACTTCATCCCACTTATTTTCTAATATAAGTGTTATCAAATCAAAAAATAAATATTACTAACAAATTTAAATTTATTCAACATATAATTTTATCAATTAATTAATTCAAAAGAAAATAAATTACCTTAAATAGAAAGTTTTTATCTATAATATGAATATGAATATGAATATATTTTAAGGTTTAAATTTAAGTATAAAAGTTTAGTAGGATAAGAAGAATAAGAAATTTAGCGTAAAATTTGTAAGAGAAAAAATAGATAAAAGGCAAAACAAAAAATAAAAAAATTAAGTTGTTAAGATATTTATTTAACTAATAAATTTTGAGTAAAATAGTGGATTCCTTTGCACTTTTAACATTTTAGTTGAAGAAAAGAATGTGAAATTGAACTATTAGACAAATAATTGTATTGAAGACTTTTAGAGAGACCAACTCTATATTAAATCATCTCTTCAATGGTTTGAATTACACATATTTAATCATTATAATAAATAAGATCTTGTATAGAGCCTTCATTTTCTCTAAAAAAATTTAAAACCTATGATAAATCTCATAAAATATTAGACACCTACATACAACATGATTATAAAATTCTAGTTCATTTTTTAAAAATTTAAATATATATTAATATTAAAAAATAAAGTGATTTAACTCCATACAAAATTAATATACCTATAATTAAATAAAAATAAATCTCAAAACAAAAATAAACATAATATACATGGAAATAAAAATAAAAACACTAACCTTCAATTATAAAACAAAAAAAAGATGGAGACGCTCAATAATACTTATTTTTATAAATTATAATTGATACATTCCTTCTCCTTACCACTCAATAAATAAATAAATAAAATAAGGGAAAAAATAAATAATAAACTTACATATCTAAAAATGGGAGGATGTGATTTCCTTGAGAAGGCATTAGTTATTAATTATTATTTATAATTGCTGAGCTATTATTATAATCTATTTTAAATTATCCTTTTTTTAAATTTTATTATCCATGTTATTAATTTAAAAAATATTTATTAAATCAAAAAAATTAAAAATTTATTTTATATTTAATAAATAATATTATAAAAAATAAAATTGATTTGTTTGAAAGGAAAATGCAATTACTATAATATCTTTTAATTTCTCTTTTTTAATTTTATTATACATGTCATTAATTTAAAAAATAATTATTACTAATAAATTTAAATTGATTATTTTGTATTTAATATAAAATATTATAAAATATAAACTGGTTTATTGGAAAGGTAAATGGCTTTCTTTAAAAGGGGAAACTCAATTAATTCATTTTAGTTTTGTAAGTTCTAGCTACTGCTAAATTCAAATTAATTAATATTATGAAAAAAAATTAGAAAACAATTCCTTTTAATCTAATAAAATTAGATTAATAGAATAAGAAGAAATTTGCTTGCCTAAATCAAAAGGGAGTTGGAATTAAAAAATTATTCACAATAAATGAAACTATGAAAATATAACTTCCCTTAAAGAATTGGAATTAAAAAATTATTCATGATGAATAAAATTATGGTAATATAACCTCTATGGAGAAAGTTATTCATGATCAATGAATTTATTGAACATTACACGATAAAAAAAGCTAAAAGAAATTAGACTCCAAGGATCTTCAATTTTAGCCATATGTGCAGCTGCTTTAAACTATTATGAAGCGATGCCAAGTTAGCGCACACAAGATTATGGATTATTACCATGCTTGTGTTTTTGTGCAAAAGATGATTTCTCTTAAGGATTTATCGACGTCATGTAGGAGGAATTCTTGCACCATGCATATGGTCGGTAGGACACAAGATTTTTCTGAACGATCTCAAAATTTGAAAGCTGACTACTTTGTTTTTTTTTAACATCCGCCCACAATGGAATCATGGACTGATAAATGGCATGTGTAGTTAGGTATAGAACCAATTGAGTGAGGGGATATATGAGGAAAAGATATCGCTTTAGAATGGTCTATTCTTTTTTGAGAACCTCAATGAATCTCCATCCCTAGATGAGAGGCATCAGATAAATGAAATTCGCTAAATGTAACAAATCAAGAGTCACTTTTTCCAAAGGAATGCAAATTCAATCTACATGGAAAAAAACAAACCTCGAATGAACTAAAATAGTGGAGTTTATATCATTTGGTTAATTTTTTACTGTGATAAAGGGCTGAATTATGGCATGTCACTCCTCGTGGGTTGACTAAAGGTTGAAAGTTGCTTTTTAAAATAAACAAAATGGAGGAGATATTTGAAGAGATTGTTTAACCTATATTGTATAGTATCAATACATTTGTAGTATGAATTAATTGTACTTATAGTGTTTGAGTTAATATTTGTGAGATTGATGTTTTTTTTTTTTAGAATGAGTTATTTATAATGGTTAGACATCGTCGTTACATAAATAAAGTGCAATGTAAATGTCGATAGATTAAAATAAGTGTTTCGTAAATGGTTCAAGAAAGAGGGGAGACGAAACATGATTAAAATATTCTAAGAAAATATTTAACATAAATGATTTTGAAATTGATTTATGTTTTCATATGATAAGAGGTTTAAAAAAAAAAAAACAAAGATAATGAATGTGAAATACTTACCATTAATTAAGAGTGAGCTTTAACAATGAATATAATTTTTTCTTTTAATTACATGGATATATGCTCCATCTTAAATTCATATATATCAAACAAAAGAAAAAGAAGTGAAATTCAAAGTTCTTGTAAGGATCATAATCTTGATAATGCTATGAATGTTAAGTCCTAGTATTCAATATTACCAATATCCACTATTTTTTTTCCAATGTTAGTCCCTGTGAGTTATATATTTTTAGAGTCCATGCCATTTTTAATATAATTTATTTAAATTTATTTAGATTTATTGGAGAGTTAGACACATTATAAAAATTTCATGGATCCCATATTGGGCCTATATATTTTTTCATATGCACAACCACAAACATTGGCAGTTCAAGGATTTCAATGCAAGTTCTATAAACCATAGCCTGAATTTTTTCAACACCACCATTAACCAAGTTGCATTCAACTGAAAAATTGGATGTAAGTAAAATTTGTTTCCATTTTGATAAAATAATTTTGATATCTAATTGCTTATGATTTAGATCTCTATAATTCCTTTCCTTGGTGCATTTTGTGTTTCTCCTTGTACTTGGCAATTTTAATGATTTCAACATTTCCAAAAACAAATGAAATGAAATGATCTAGATAATTTGTTGCATATAAGTGAGATAATAAATGAAATGATATATTTTATTCCAAAAGCAAATATTTACTAGTTTAAGACATTAATAAATTATATTATTCTAGATTTGATTTGAAATTTTGCATATTGAGTTAAATATTTTAGAAATTTTCAATGCATGGATCAAAGCCTTTCTTATAAAAAAATATTTGAAATGTAATGATAATGTTGAGTAATATCTAAAGGGTTGAGTCACATGATGTTCCGACATACATTGGTATATCACATTCTAAAGGCCACTAACCCACATTACCAATGAGAGTAATATCACTTTCACTAAATGGATCATTTTTATGTTGTCGAAAAGCTTATCATAAACATTGATAAATATGTGTCAAATTTTTGGCTCATAAAATTCATTTCATAATTAAAATATATAAAATAAGTGCAAAAATATATTTAACTGGATTAATATAGTTCAACCACTAACAAATATTAGTTCCTTGTATGATCATAGTTTATTTCTTAAACCATAATGAACATGATTTATTCCTAAACCTACATTGAATATGCTCAATAATATTTTTTTAGTTCTAAATTAAATTAATTTATATGTAAATGAATGAATGTTGAAGTCAATGATAAATGTGATATCTAACATGTGGGAGAATGTTAGTCACAATTTTACATTTCACCTTTCCACCCCAAAATCTTCCCAAGAAATTATTTCCATTTTATGACATTTATCCTTATAAATATGTGAATATAATCATGCATGCATGTGCACAACATATGCATGCTCAAACACACAAACACAAAAAATGAATACTTAAACTATTCCTTTTAATTAAATAAATATATCATCCCACCACCACTTGAGGTTGAATATGGTAGGTTTTAGTTTCACCATAAATTACTTACTTTTTCCATTGAAAAAAATAATGTTCAAGTATAAAATTTATATTTTATTAAATGTATATATTTTAAAGTTTTATGTATTACAGTTGATTAATAAAATAAATGCTCACTTTTTTATCTACATAGTTGAGGTAATATAATTCTTCTAATTTATGAAATATAGTCTACTTAGATACTAAATAAATTATTCTTTATATTAGTTGTATAAGTAAAAAGAAGATGATATATGAGTTTAACTTTTGGGGAAAGGTCAATATTTATTTGCCTTTCTAGCACATATTCAATTAATTCATTTATCTGAACACAATATGAATATATTACCCATGTTAATACTTTCTAATGGAGAAACTTGTGTTTACCCATGTTTTTCCTTTCTAGTGTAAAAATTATTCTTCTCTAGATTTTAAAATATATTTTCATAACCCAACCATATCCATATTTATGTAACCCATCCAGTTCTAATAACAAAACTCATTCCCATTATCATGTAATGCAACTTATCGATACTTTTTAAACAAATAATTATAAAAGTAGTATTAGTTACTCTTATAAGAGCCAATTTTTATTTTTTTATCATTTTTAATTATTAAAATATTGCTAACATCTCTTTTAACTTCACCCCTCTTATTTTATAATATATGCATCATTAGTTCAAAAAAATAAATATATTTATTTTTAGATACAAGAAAAACAAGTTTTGAAAGGCCTTGAAACTTTTTATAAAGGATCAAAAGATGAAACACTTAAGGTAAAAAAACATTTCCTTTATCAATGACACATGGAAAATAGTAAATATCCAACAAAAACTCAATGCCTAACACCAAAACAAATAGAAAACTCAACAATAAAAAATAGCAAAAAATAACAAAGAATCAACTTAAAAAGATTCTAGAAACAACTACTTTCCATTAAGACTCAATAGAACTTATACATTACATTCTACATAAAAATACCTATGGAGAGGAATAGAATTTGAAACTAGGCCTTTGTTGGGCCACCCTTTCCTCTTACTTCACTCTAAAGTTATATCTTTCTTGCCATCAAAATCTAAAAATGGAGAGATGGGTATAGTTATTTCAATTTTACTTGATTCCTTGAAACTTCCACTTGAGATTCTATCCTTAGGATATGAACTTGAAATTTTTATGAAATCAATCTCTGCTTGGAAAGGACCTAATGTTATTCTAGAAGGAGAGCTTGATTTTGCCTTGGTTTTTCCCTCCACTTAATCTATGTGCTCCACCACAATGAGGATTTATCCTGGGTTAAGTGTTTCAATTTGATCTAAAATGAGTCTAAACCATTTCTCACGATGTCAGCATGTTCTACCATAATATAGGTGATGAAATCCTTCCACCAAAAGGATTTTTTTTTCTTTTGAATCTAATTGTACTTTTTTTTAAACACTGAGATATTAAGTAACTATGATGCAAGGATACCAACATAAACTAACAAAAAACATAATGAGGCCCATAACTATGTTATAGTCAACATAGGAACTATACTAAGATATATATTATTAATGATACTATCAAGAAGCAATTATCCACTTAGTACATCGATAGGGATGGGTCACTGAACAAATGATACACTCACACATTCCTCTCCCTACACTTATAATATGGCCTTCCCCATAGGGCCATGAGTAATTTATATTATTACCTAGGTACCTGTTCATACCATAAATCAATATGCACCTTAAGGGGGGTATACCAACAAGAGTTAAACAAAATAATGTGAAAATAAAAATAGATTCAATTATAAGAGTCATCATGCTAAGTTTGCTTAGGAAAGATATACCTAATTTCATATCACAACTAATATATGTTTGGGGCACTATTTTTAAATTAGTAATACAATATAAGTATTTAAAAAAAATGCTTTACTTAGTTTTGGTACATAGGAAGACCATACTAAAGTGCTAACCATGTTAACATTGTATGATGATCCATGTTAAGAGTCCCTACACTTTATTCTCACACTCTTGAAATGATAATAATTATAGATTTAGGTTATATTCACATGTTCACATTTAGAATTTTGGCAAGTCTTATTTAGTTTCATAATGGTCAGCATTACCACACAAGTAGACATCTCACAACTAACATTTTAAAATCAAGTTCATACAAGTTGGTAGTTAACCATCTCATAAGACTTGGTCTAGAGATTAAATCCTTACTTATAAGTCTTATTTATCACTTGAATGATATAATTTTAATACTAATAAACCATCTACTTATATTATGAAATTCATTTTAACTTAATGTTCCAATGACCATCCTCAAGCTATGCATGCAAATATTCATAAATTTTCTAAAGTTAATAGTACATTTTGGATTAGTTATCAATTAAACCAGTGAGAAGATAACCAAATATTTTGGATTGATTTTAGTCCCTTTAACAAGTTAAATAACTCATACCTCATCCATTATTAACTTTAAATATTATTATTTCATCTTAGTTATTTAGAATAAGTATGTCATTACACTTAATCGTAATAATGCATCATGTTAATAATTGACAACAATTAACTAAAATTATTTTTAGTGTATTTATTAAGACTTCAAGGTTGTCATATAAATTTAGACTCGAACACAAAATTCCTATAGAGTGTCGATTATTTACAATTTAGTTCAATTTGTATTGACAATCCATACATATCACCTTAATTCAAGAAGAATCCAATATCAAATCAAAACTAATGCATGCTTCTTTATTAATTATTAATGATTATGAATAATTTTGGTCAATAATAAGATCCAATAGAACATAGGTAACCCAAAAATTGGTAACAAAAACCATTAAAATTTGTAGGATTTAATAACTAACCAATTATGATGGATTATTGAAATAATTAACCTTTATAAAGAAATAGCCTCGTTAAAACAACTTATAATTTACATAAAGTGTGAAAATTTTAAATATTTTTCTTAAGAAACTTGTAAACCTTAGTGTAAAAGTCTCAAAATTAAAGTAATAACAACATGTTATTAAGATCTTAACATAGAATCTTATACTTGTATAATCATATTTCCAGCAAGAACTATCTAATGTTTCCACACTAAATTCTTAACCCATAAATAAATATTAATAAAAATTATAACATCACATAATCAAATATGCATACTCAATTTTTGATAAACATTTTAACTATTATGCTTGCACTTCACACCAATATAAAAGATTAACGATATATTTTAATAATGCCAATGTTCATTAAAACACCTTAGAACACATATAATGGAATTAAATAAAGTTTATAATAGGTAGAAATTTAGTCATTAATTATGAATTAACTTAATACTAAAGAAACTAGATAATATCTTATGTAAACAAATGAAGGTAATCTTGTTAAAAAAATAACAACTTATATGTATAAAAGTATGATTTATGTGAGATCATACATTTTTTTCAAACACAAGTAGGGGTTCCAATCCTAATACCTCCATTTTACCAATCAACCAATTTTTTGGATATCATAATGGGTAGCCTGAATACTAGTGGGATTTGAACAAATTTAAATAAGAACAAATTACTAAATTATCACATATCATCTTCAAATCCTAGATGTGCTTTAGTGGACTCCACTATATTTTAACTTGAAGGATTGTTTCTTCTTACTTGTCCTTCATCCACTCTAGTCCCAATTAATCATGCTCCTACATCTTCTTCAAACACTTTGATCGGTAATTAACCATTTATGTTATCAATCGAGCCTCCATAGTCCCACATCCTATGAGACCTTGATTTGTATTCATTGGAAGCATGAGATAATAGACAGAGATTATGTATATATACAAGGTCCTTTTACTTTTTTATGCATAACTTATTATGCATAACTGAATGGATAAAGTTGTAATCTTTCTAATTTAGTTTTGATGAAAAAATAACCATTTTTTTTAGTCTATTCATTACAAGTTAATATTCCCATCTCTCCTGATGAAGGGGTGATGGAGAGTAGAATGAAGTTTGTAAAAAGAAAAAGGGGCATGTTAAGGAGATGGAACCATCTAGTATGTCCCTCAAATCAAGAAAATAGAATATCTAGGTAGTATCATAGTTGTTTATAGGTTACTTTTTAGATATGCTGATAATTTTTGTTTGAGTTACAAACTATGTTTTTTTCATTCTTGCACTTTATCTTGTATCTACATTATTTTTCATTATTTCATTCCTATCTAGTAGAGGAGTTTCATTAATCTTTTTATGTTCTATATTTTTTCTCCTTTGTTTAATGGATGATTCCATTCCAAAACCTTGTCATTTATCATCAATAAAAAAACAAAATAAATGCAAAATAAAATATATTTGCCCTAATTAAAAGTTATTTTAATTTGAAATAAATCTTAAATAATTTTATTTTATATTTTTTTCAAGCTAAATAATTTCATAAATATATATTTTACTAGAGAAAGGACATGGATAATCGTGTCTCTTATTAACCAAAATGTTTTTAGATCAACTTTGACTTGGTCATATGTAACATTTTTGTTCTTTAATACATGCCTAGTTAGTAGAGGAGTTTCATTAATCTTTGTATGTTCTATCTTTTTTCTCCTTTGTTTAATGGATGATTCCTTTTCAAAACCTTGTCATTTATCATTAATACAAAAATAAAATAAATGGAAAATAAAATATATTTACCATAATTAAAAGTTATTTTAATTTAAAATAAATCTTAAATAATTTTGTTTTATATTTTTTCAAGCTAAATAATTTCATAAATATATATTTTACCAAAGAAAGGATATGGACAATTGTGTCTCTTAGTAACCAAAATGTTTTCAGATCAACTCTGACTTGGTCATATATAACATTATCATGAAAAACATTATCTATTTCATTGATATATTTTTATATATCCCCCTCAATTTTACTACAAACATTTATATCATGATAGACTAAGTTCATGTATGCTTTCCATCATTGGTAAACCTCATCATCTAACCATGGTTTCTTATGGAACAATTTTTGTTTAAGAAAGAAGACAGCAATGTGAAGAAGACTATGGAGTATCTTTCACCTTCTCAAACTACATGCCTAAACCAATTCTTGTATCTCTTAAAGAAATTAAGGTGACCTGACCTTAAATATGTCTTTATCCTCTCCCTCATTTGGCCTAGCTTATCAAACAAATCCAAGATGATTGGTTTATCCTCATCATAAATAAGGACCTCAAAAATAGGATAAATGAGTTTTAAAATAGCATTTTCTTGCTACCAAAATTTAAACTGATACAATGCCCCTAATTAGATTATATATCGCATCACATGCTAAGGTGATAGTATTCGGTCAATCCCTCAATTTTCATCACTCAATTGAAACCACCATCTACTTGAAATATTGCTTCAGAGTAATGAGCAAATCAACCATGATGAAGTTGGAACTAAAAATCATATTTGTACATTTGAGAAACTATAAAGAAAATAATTTTTTATATATGGCATGTGATATAGAATGATTTATAATACATTTTTTACTCTTATTTGTATTTGAAACCGCCTCACTAATCTAAGGAAGTCCATTTAAAAAATACTTGAGCAGTAAGTTCATGTAATGAAATGCACATGGTGTCTAAACTATGCTAGTATATTCACCATCAATATTTTTGCCTACTATGACTTTTTTTGAAGCATTATCTATTATGATTTATAAAACACTATTTATTTCCACTTACTCTATTTTTTCTTGAAATAACCTTGCTAAATATATCTCATATTTACATGACATAAAGTGTCATACAATTTGACCCCTTAGATTAAGAGACAATAATATTTATTAGATGTCTACGAGTAATGTGAGTCTAATGATATAAGGCAATAAACACTATAGTATACGACCAATTATCTCTAATATTATGAAATCTTGCACTAGTGTGGTCCTCTTCCTCATCTAAAATAAAAGCCTCAAACTTTATAACATTGGGTGTGATGGAGATACTATATAACATCATCTTATTTTTATTTGGATATATGTTTATGGAGTGGTGGATGATGGAGCTGGTAAAACCTAACTGTAGAGAATATAACATTGCCATGCATTTGAATATAATGTTGCAAAGCCTATTGTCTTTAATAAATCCTAATTTTTGGAGATTCTCTGCCAGTACCAGAGCTTTTTGGAGATTCTATGGTCAGTATGGCCGAAAAGAAGCGATCTCAAAATTTACAAGCTGACATAAAATAAAAAAATGAGCCCAACACCACATGAGGTTAAATATGGTAGGTTTTAGTTTCACCATAACGTACTCTTATTTTTTTCCATGCACAAATTATCTAGGTGCATCAACTTAAATAGATCCATATTTGTAATTTTTTTTGTCAATTTAAAGTATGCTTGGTGTTAGAAGGTCTTTATAGGTAATTTTTTAAGTGTTCTAATGGTTATATTTTCAAAAATTTATCATTTGAGCTTGTTTTGTGTTTTCTTGTCAAAAGCAAGAAATTTAAAATTTTTAATTAGTTGTAAGGGTTTCAAATGTTTTAGCTTGATTAGTGAGTCTTAGTCTAATGGTGAAGGATCCTTAGTGTTTAAATACATATAATAGATGTTTTTATACCATCAATACAATGTAAATTTATCTTAAGTTTAATTTAGAAGCATCCAACATAGGAGGCTTGCTAAATCAAGCATGTTCTAGGATAAGTCATAGGTAGTTGAGATTTTATTTTGTATAGAACTAAAACAATACTAAGTTTAGAAATTATAAATGAATGAAAATTTTAAATTGAATTAATGAAAATATTATTTGTAAATTTTAAACCACCATTGTATGCAGTTTTGTTATGTAACAGGGGATCTTGTGACGAATTATGGGAATTTGCTCCATAGTTCTATGTTATGTTTGATGACATATATTTGATTCTTGTGTGAGAAAAAAAATATGATTGGTGTAATTGGTGATTTTATTTTATTTTCATGGTAAAAATTTAATTTTGTAAAATGTGAAGGTGTGTGATGATTTCATTACACCACTTTGTCACTATTTAACTCTATGGACATAAATTTGTATGGCATTACTAAATGGAAAAACTTACTAAATATTATGGGTGTGTGAGAAACCCATTTAAAAATTAAATATATGTTCTTCTTGTGATAATTAAAATAGCATTTTTTTTTCTCAAAAAAAAAGTCTTTAAAAAATATGAGTGACTTTTTGAACCTTCAGTTTGACATAAAAAACCTTGTATGCATATCAAAAGTTCATTTTGACCTTTGCAATTTACCATGTATGATGTGTTAGTGCCCCAAATTTAATTAAGAATTTTTTCCCCTTTTTTGAAATGTTGGTGTATGAATATCCCATTATTGCCTCCTATGTGCAACTATTCAATCGAGTTTAAAAATCCATCTTTTGCCTTGTGGAAACCCTGTATGATCCTAATGCTAACTAATGCTTGATATTTTCATATTTCAATGAGATTGTAGGGCCTATTATTAAAATCAAGTGTAAAGAAACAATAATTTTAAGTAGATGTTTTCTATCTTCAAAATAAGCTTTGAAATGGCAAAATTCTTGAGGTTGAATGTAGGTTTTACATTAGTGCATTTTACAGTTGGGGTGAAAAGGTTTGTGGGAATATATGTTGAAAAAAAACAAGTTGAAAAAGGGTCACAAGTTAAACTTTTTCAATTTCAAGTTTTCATACTTTTTGCTTAGCACTTTTGTTCAGGTTTTTTGTCTACAAAATCTCAAGGTCAAGATTTTGAACATTTTGTCTACAAATTCTCAAGTTCCATTTTTTAACGATTTTGTAAATTCAAGTTTTTTACAAGTCAGATATTTTGTTTAGGATTATTATCTTTAAATTTTTTAGGAAATTCTTAATCTTACCTCTACTGTAGCCACATGGCAACCCAATACTCATTCACTATGAAATTATTCTTGGCTTGCCCAGGAGAAGCACTAGCTCACCACATGGCATCCTAAAGCTAATTCAAGGTTGAATCTCTACTGTCAAAGCTTCAAGCTACCTTATTGGTTGAGGAAAAAAGGTGCTCTACATATGACACTTGGAGTAGATATACCAAACTTGAAATAAGCTAAGTGTCATCATCATAAGAGCTCAAAAGGTAACTAGCCATTGGAAACCAAATTTGTAGGCTACATGTCAATATCCTAGATCTCATAAATAAGTCCATATTTGAGCCACCACATATCCTAATACAATCCAATAATCTAAAAAATGATGTCACATGTCCTAAGAATAACCAAACATCTTATAATATGCCACATGATTCTTTTGAATACACCTTAAATCAATGTGGAAGCTTCAGAGTCATCAAAGTTAGGACTTGTGAGAGCCTTCTGAGATTAACATGTTAGAAAACCTAGACCTTCAAATCTAAGATTGATGGTATGCATCTATCCAAGGCTCCTTCCAAGAGTGATCTATGTCCCTCCAAAGGACATGTGTCTAGATTGCATTACTCCTAACTGACAATCCAAAGGATTCCTTCAAGAGCTCATCAATAAGACATGTGTCCTCGATGGACTTGAGAGATGATGACATGTGATCCTATGAATGATGTGTGTCTATGCCACATCACATGTGATCTGAATCTTCTAAGATCCTGAGATGATGATATGTGTCCCCACTAGACTTATCAAATGATGACATGTGTCATTCTTAAAGAGTTTTACTTGAGAACAATCAATTGCCTCTAAGAATGATGCATGGATCAATCTGAGCTGTACATTTAATATAAATATAGAGAAAACTATCAATTAGGTTCCCAAGAGCAATAAAAAGGTGATACATGTCCAAGTAAAATTGCAATGTCTTGTGAGATACACACCTATCTAGGTAGGGTCCCATTTGCTTACGATAACAACAAGTGGCACTCCCATATCCAAACTAAATTGAAGGACCCTACTTGAGAGCACAAAATAAATAGAATGGTTTTACATGGTACATTACAAATGGTTCATAACATCAATCCACATCTAAAGACCTCAAGAGCAATCAAAAAGTGACACATGATTATATTTGAGGCAATAAAGTAGCTTCGTCACATTTAAGCCCTGTAAATACCTATCTAGATTTGATGTGGGATGCCACATGTCAAGATGTGGTAATATTTATCTTTAAATCTAAAATTGATGTCTCTTTTATGGATGAACAAGAATATTAAAGTGTAGAAGAAGATATTCATCTTAAGGTTCCATCTATGTAAGTAAGCGGTCAAAAAACACCTAGAAGTAGTTACAACAAAGAAGTGGAACTTTCACGTAGAAATGGTCCAAAAGGGAGTAATGAATTTTCAAATAAAATCAGAGGCCATAATTTATAAGGCCACTATGGGCCATTCCAAGAATATTTTCCAAATGTTTGTGGATCATTATATGCCTCTATAATAGTTGAAGTATTCTAATGCAATCATCAAAAGTAATGGGATTTCTTTGGTGTGCACAAGAGGAATCATAGGTGTTCAAAAGTCTCCAGTCCTATAAATGATTAATGGAAGAATATAGTCAAATAGTTTCATAAAAGATAAATGGTTTGTTTGGCCTCCACCATGAATATTCTCTTTCCATCTCAAGTAAAATGCATCTCTAGCTAAGAAATCAAAGTTCATTATAAATATTCATCATTCCTTGTAGAGGTAGTTATAAAAATGATTCTTCTTCTAAGGCATTAACTTCCATGCATGATTAAGGGCATCTTCTGACTAAAACATATTCTTGGAAAATTTTGGGTGAAGGAGTTCTATAAAAAGAGGGCTTCTCCTATTATCAAAGGGGGTCATTGTTGTTGATTATTCATTCTCTATAAACCTAGGTTTTGCAAAACAAATTGGGATCAATTTTTGGTTGTATATTTTTTGTTGAGGTATTTATAGCTATATCACCATTAGAAAGCTTTGAGAGCATGTTTGTGTCTCCCTTGTCAAAAGAACAAACTCACCATGCTTTTCCCCATGACAAAATTTAAAAAAAATGATGTATATACTATTTTATTACAAAGTTAATTGAAAGTATTTGTGGTTCTTAATGTTTCCTTTAATGAAGTGATGTAATGTGTTTTGTAAATATTGTTGATTAGATATTTGGATCTGTGTTCATCATTGGTTGTCATTCTAATTGTAAATCTGAATTATAAAACCCTTTGTTCATTATTTTAGAAAATATTGCTTAATAACATGTTAAGACACCCTAGTTTCATGGATTTAATAGAACACAATATATGATATTCTGGTTTCAGTGTATGTTCTAGTCTTTCAAGGATCATTTAGGTATTCACATTTCATTGGCACCAATAAGTGAAAATCACTCCTAGTAGTCCCCATTAGCCTACATTTGAGTTTTTTTAATATATTTTCTAAAGGATAATGTCATGAATATTGTAAGATACCCTGCTATTTACAAATCACTAGCACACCACCCTCTTATTTTTATAACTATCAAAATGTCCTACCCTATCTTACCCTACACATAAAACCTCTTTTTCATATTATAAGTGTTATTTGATTTCACATGCATAAATATTACATAATTAACATGTGTTTATGTTTCATGATTTAAAGACCTAGCACTATAATTTTCCATTCAGCCCATGTTGCTGAAAATTATTTATAATGAAGACTGTAGTCACTTTCACATCTATCTTTATTACCTTGTATGTGACATAGATCAATTTTTCATTCCATGTGATAACCCTTCTTGGGTGGAGTGAATATGTTTGGTTGTTTCCTAGTTGCATTTGTATCCCCTTGTACCAAAAATCCCCATGGAGGTTGAATTTCAAAATCATTCCATGTGAGAAAGCCACCCCTGAGGTCTTCTCACCTTGGTCTAGGTAGAGTCAAGAGTAGAAGGGAGTTGACTATACCCTTTTTTGTGCCTCTTTTTCATTTTATCCATTCGGTTAATTCTTGATTCCAAACCCTTCCCTGACAATAATGACATACTAATGGGTTTTTAATCTTTGTTTTCCATTTTCTTCAAGTGTACAAGGCTGAGTGAGAGAGGTGTATAATTGGGAGCCTAAAAGCAAACCTTTCAGGTAGAAGTGGAGAACTATTAACCCTATCTTAGCCACCGATATATGGGTTGAGTTAAAGAAGGTAAGGGACAATGGTATCATTCAACCCATCAAATATTCATCGTGGGTTGAAAATTTAGTCCCTGTAAAGAAGAATGGTGATATCCACTTGTGCATTGATTTTGAAAATTTGAATAAAGCTTCTTTAAAAGATAATTATCCCATGCCCAATATGGACCAAATTATAAAAATTATTATAGGATCAGAGATGTTTTCTACATTATATGGTTTCTCAAGGTATAACTAGGTTGTAGTGAAGGAATTCAAGAGACCCAAGACTACATTCATAATGCCTTAGGGAACATTGTATATATAAAGATGCCTTTCAAGTTAATGAATGCTAGTAAAATGTTTCAACAAGCTATGGATGTTTATTTTAAAAGGATGAGTAATAAGTTTATAGATGTGTATTAGGATGAAATAAATATGTACTCTAAGATTAGAGAATAACATTTGGAGCATCTATAGAAAGTGTTCATTAGATGTAGGGATTTTAGTATTTTGATTAATCTAAACAAGTGTCACTTTGGAGTATAAAAGGCTAAGTTGTTGGGGCATATAGTATCCAAGGACAGTGTCATGATTGATCCCAAAAGGGTAGAATCCATTTACAAAGTACCTATCCCATAGTCCAAGAAGGGAATGTGGTCCTTCTTTAGACAGATTAATTTCATCAGGAGGTTTGTTTCTAACTTTACAAAGATCACTCTACCTATTACTTATATGTTGAAAAAGGCCTAGAAAGTCAAGTGGGAGGAGAAGGTTGTGCAAGAATTTAATGACATTAAAGGAGATTTAAAATCTACTCTAATTTTGGTTAGCCCTAATTACACTAACCCATTTCAGATATTCTCTTTTGTATCATATAATACTATTACTATTGTCTTGTTGTAAAAGAATGAAGAAGTTCATGAGTAGCCTATAAATTTTTTTGGTAAAGATATGCAAGGGTCTGAACTCAAATATACCATCATGGAAAAACAAGATTTCACTCTTTTAAAAGCTTTTAAAACATTTAGGCCTTATATCCTGAGTTCAACGTGGTAGTGCCCAAAATTGTACTGAAGCAATTGAAGCCTTTGTAAGTATAAATTCCTAATTTGTTTAGCCCATTTCCTATTTAAAGTATTCATCAAGGGTCAAGTGTCCTATAAAGGTGTCTCAAAATCCAAATTGAATTCATGTTTGAACACCTTAAAACCATTATTCCAATTACCCTAGCTTAGGCCCTTTGATTTAAATTCAAATTTGCCAAGGACAATTTACATAGGAACATTTTTAAAATGCCATGGACTTAGTTTAATTTTATACTAAGGATTAGTCATGTTTAGTAACATGACCAAACCTTAGTCTAAAATTCATATTTTGTCTCTTTTATATCTTATGGCCCTTGGTATCTTTTATCTATTAATGTTGTCTAACTAATTCTTAGTTCCTTTGTTATGAACTTGGCTCAAAGTCCTATCCTAAAGCTTCTATCATATACAACAAAACCTTAGGTTCAAAATTTTTATTAAGTTATTTATTCCCCAAACTCTGACTTCATTATTTTCATTGTTAACTTGGAGCAAATGACAACTGACCTAAAGGATCATTATCCAATGGTGCACATAAACTCAAATGGAGATGATCAAACAACACATGATTGAAGCTAAAAATTTAAAAGGACTCAGAATAAGCACACAAATAAAAAGTGTTGGGCTCATGGTGCATGGTTAAAATCTTGAGAATATTATTATCAATAAATGGTATGCAACAAAGTATACAGATCCTGATTGATGATGAGAAATAGGTACAGAATTCAACAAAGCCTCGGGATGATTGAGAAGGTGATAAGTGTCACCATCTTTGGGGTGGTTCAAAGATATAATGGAAAAATATATAATGGAGAGCAAGATTTGAAATGTTAAAGGAACCAAGATCTCTATGAGAGTAACAAGTATCACCATATTAGTAGGCAGTTTGAAGATCTAATGGCACATGACAAATTCAACATATCAACATGCTTATGGAGGGATCTAAGAATGACAAGAGGTACCATCTTAGGTGCCCAAGTAGTGGATCAATAGTTCACATATCCTCTCATAAGTCAGTAAGTCAACAAGCCTATGAGTAAGCATAGAGATGATGCACGTCATAATCATGATAAATGGAATAAATATCAGCCAATAGCATTAAACCTCCTAGATTTTGATTTGATGATACGAGGTAGAGGTAGACTTTTCAACTAACTCGGGCTAAATAAGAAGCCACCACATGGTGAAAGGGCATTAGCCCCATAGAAACTGATTGTGTAAAGTGTATAAATCCCATGGATTCTCTAAGTGGTGTGATCTTGGGGGTCTTAATAGAGGTCTAATAGCTCATAATAAAATTTGATGCTAAAGGGATGTTGAGAGCCCATAGAGCTATCAGGTGGCACACTTGCATTCACCTGCAGATAAAGATCTAGAAGTGATAATCTCATGTTGAATTTTCAAAGTTGTAAACCCATTAACATGTTGACACATGTCTTAGGGACAATGATCACATTTATAGATCATAAACATAGTGATAAGGCATTACCACATAGGTAGACAACTCACATTGAAATATTTTTTTCAATGCTTGAGTTATAGTGTCATCAAATGCATAGTTAGTTGGGTAAGTAATATTCCTTAGGTAACTAAGTTTGTGTAATATTTTGAAAATGAATATTTCTTTGTGAAGGCATATGCAACTTATAGAGCATGTGGCTTATAAGTGGGTTATAGTTAAACAAGGATGAATAGAGCACATTTGACCCATACAAATGAAATCAATGATGAAAAATGAAGGTGGACATTTCAACATAGATAAAAATAAATGCAAAAGTGACATGTTTCTATATTGGATCCATTTAACTAGCTTAGTCACTATTGAACCCCATAAATTCCTAGTTGGATCTGATGTGGCATGCCACGTGTCAATATTTGGTAGTCTTTGGTTTTAAATCTAAAATTGATAGTTCCTTCATGGATGGACAAGAATTTGAAAAATAGAAGAAGCTCTTTGGGCCATTCTAGAGCATATTTGTGGCCATAGATCTTTTTCTACCTCTACAATAGCTATATCATCTCAATTTCATCATTACAAGAGCAGGTTGTTCCATGGCATGCATAGGAGGAAAGACAGTTGTATAGGAGGTTCCAACTATGCCATCAAAATGTCAAGGGAATATCCAGACAACTACACATGAGGACAAAGTTATTTTGACCTACACAAAAAATATCATCTTCCAGATTATGTAAAAAAAATCATCTCTAGTCAAGAAATCAAAGTATTTGTTGTAAATATTCATCATTCCTTGTAGAGGTAGGTAGAAAAATTATTTTTATTGTAAATGGATGATGATTTTAGGTGTGGTAAGGAATATTTTCTAGGCAGGATCATCTTGGTAAAATTTGGAGGTTTACTTTGCAAATTTACAAATAACAACCCACAGTCCCATATTTCAAAAGGGTGTGAAATGTATAAATAGAGGGCTTCTCCTCTATTTTGAAGGTCATTATTGGTTTTTCATTTTTATATAGGTCTATATTCTACAATATTTTTGGGATCAACTACTATGTGTGTAGATCTTATCTCCCTTGCTAAGGTGGTTCCAGGAGTGGCAAATATTTTGAAACATTGGTGTATGTAAGATTTTCTTTCAAGTTATTAGAAAATACTTGTGGTTATTTATTGTATCTTTTTAATAAAATGTAATGAGATGTTTTACATTCTATGTTGATTGGATTTATATATTTATGCTTATGTATGGTTGTCATCTTAGGCATATATCTAGGTTACGAACCCCTTTTTACATAGAGATTTGGAAATATTTTGGTGAATACATCATTAGGGCACCTTGGGTTCATGGATTTAGCAAGAAAAAGTATTTGAGATTATTGTTTCACTGTATGTTCTAGGGTTTCAAGGATCATTTGGGCATTTACATTCTATTGGCACCAATGGATGTAAATTTATCCTTGTAGTTTCCATGGCTTGCATTTTAGTTTTCCTACAACTTTGCAATAGGTTATGTCATGTATGTTGAAAGAAACATTATTGTTTGAGAAAACCGCTATCACACGCCCTTTATATAATTAATAAGCTATCCTACCTTATAAATAATACACACTTGTTGCATATCATAAGTGTTATTTTCCTACAAAATACATAATATCTTTCTTGTATAACATGGATTTACATCTTGTGCTTTAATTATTAGTATTGCAGTCTTTCATCTAGCCCTATTGTTGAAAATTATTTAAAATGAACATTGTAGTCACTTTCCCATTTGTATTCAGTAGCTTATATGTGATATAGAGCATTTGTTAATTTCATGTCATAACCCTTCCTAGGTGGAGTGAACAAGTTTAGTTATGCTCTTGTCACATTTGGGCTTCTTTATGCTAAAAATATCCATGGAGGTTGAATCACATAATCTATCCATGTGAGAAAGCTACCCCATAGGTCCTCTCACCTTAATTTAAGCATATCTAGAAGTAGCAGGGAGCTGGCCATAACCTTTTTCAGTGCCTCTCAGTTATTTTCTCTATTTGGTCCATTCTTGATGCCAAACCCTCCTCCATCTATAAAAACCTACTAGTGGGTTTTTCATATTTGTATAATCAGTGTATATAATATAAACTTGAAATAATTTGAAATGATTAAAAGTAAAGAGAGATGAGTTAGGAGTATAACTATTTGTTAGTGCAACCATCTTGCCTTTTGGACATTTAATTTGAAAAAGACCATTCATTATGAAGTATTAGAGCTAAGATTAGGACAATTTTCAACCCTAAAAGTGCATAAATATATAGATATTTGGGTAAAATATGCCCCCAAAATTGGATAAAAGGCAAGTTTCCACATGGCCATTGAGCTTATCTCAGTCATGAAACACATTCATATTTATAACTTGGCAAGTGTGAATGATTCAATCAAATAAAACTATATATCTAGGGAGTGTTGATGATTTAATCACTCCAGCCTATAAATATTTTTAATTTAGATAATCTAATCAATTATAACTTAAAAATTTGGTAAGATTGAGTTATTTAATCACCCCAACCTTCCAAAGGTGAACCAACTACTATATTAGATTGAGTCAATAAGGTAGTTCATAAAATTCAATCTTGGGTATGATAATGGTCTATAGTAGTATTTAAAATCTAGAAACTGGTTGGATTTTATAATTTAAGGTGCCCTTTGCATAACATATTCACCTCACATATGTCTCATGCTAAAAATTATGTATAATAATGGTACCAATGTATAGAATGTTTCCACAAATATGTATCTGAATCATATAATTGTGAATTTTTTGAATTTAATTTTTTCATGTGTGGAGGACATGTTTCTATGACACACCACCACAAAATCTAAAGAATCTAAGAACTAGTGTAGAGAACATATTTCCATAGAATGCCCTCAATGTAATATAGAGATGTTGAGTACTGAAATAAGTGTTGAGGTCATGCCTTTTAGACATGACCCAACTAAAATATGAAACTATGAAAATTTAGAATGCACGACTCTATTACATGCCCCCATTTTGATGTGATGGTAAATATAATATGGTATTTACCTTACCTTAAAAGGATAAAATAATTGTATAATATGTGTATGGATCATGTAGTGTATAAGGGGAACATGTTTAGGTAGATATATCATTGAATCATGTAAAATGTGATCACATCAAGTCCTAATATGCATGATATATATCATTACAACATCTAGAGAGTAAAAATACAATCTCATTAAGCAATCAAACACACACACACAATAGTAATCAAAATAAAAACAAAAGGCAATGGTCCGAAGGGACCTCAAACAAGGGGGATGTTCAAATGCCACACAATTGAAGGAACATGACTAAATAAAATTTCCACCAAGCATAGAATGACACATTCAAATGTACACATAAAAGAAGCTATGACATGCCAAAATGTCACAATATTTAAATAAAGGCAAGAGTACCACAAGAAATGGACCATATTCAAATGCTTAAAAAAAGAAGATAAGAGCAATCAAGGTAAGACACTCAAGGAAGTGTAAAATGGAAAGTATGGAATCGTAAGCAACCAACATAAACATATCATACTAGTCCTTAGATATATGTGTTAGAAGAAATAGTTAAGTAGATAGAATATTAAGTACACTAGTAAAGATATAAACATGTAAAAAGGCATGTGTAAGTACATAAGCTCAAACATGATAATGAAAATTGATCATAAAATATATAACCTAGGTGTATCATGATCAAAGAAGAAGATTCTCTTAATGTATTGATGGCATGAGTAGAGAGAATTACAAACATTCATATGTGCTTATATCATGTGTTTGGGTATGTCCATGTCATACTCAAAGATGTGTGGAACATATATGTTTATATATAAATAAACTATATATTATCTACTAACATGAGATTGACAACATAGATGCCAAGGAGAGAATAAAACATGGAAATGCTAAAATATTTTTGGGTTTTTGTTTATTTATTGGTATTATTAGAATATTTGATTTTTATGCTCCAAATTTAGATGTATTCATTGTAGGATAGCCACTATAGAGTGTGCATTGGATCCTCTTCTTTATAACTAAATAATTATTTTTATGATCCCATAGGTTCTATGATATTGGAAATGATATTTTTTTCTTCGTAGAGACTGTAAATGATGTAATGTGATCGGGTTATGTTTATAAAACACCCTTATAATATCACATAGACTTATACTAGCCTTTTTCATATTATGTAAATCAATTATCTTAAATGGATTCTATTTTAACTTTTGATTTTTATATGATCCTTTATTGGGAATGACATTGGTAGAAGATATAAAGTTATGTGGATTACTATTATATTTCAGGTTTTGCATATATTAAAGTTTATTTTTCAATGATTCAATCCTTTTTTTATTAATTTCAAGTTTAACTATGATAGTTTGACCAATACAACATGTAGGTATCATAGATCATTTAATCACACCCTAACCATCAATATTAGGTGTCATTGGTTGAGGAGGATGAGCATTTTGATTACCCTAATTTGAAAAAATATGATGAGCCACCTTAGCTCTTGAAAGAGTGATAACATGGTCCTAGTTAGAGAGATGGTGGCTATCACCCTCCCTAGGGTTAGGAAGAGGAAGAGGTTCCACTTTGTGTATTTTAAATGTTATAAATACTAAAAAGAGGATCATATAAGAGAATCACACATATTCAAGGGGTCATTGCACTATGTTAATATATGATTTTGATTTTGAAAATAATATAATTTTTTAAACAAATTATAAATTAAAAACAATAACAACCCTAAAGCACAATAGGATTTACATGAAAAGTCATAAAGATTGGGATCACCAAAGGTCTAACTCTAAATTGACATTTTGGTACAAGGGTTTTATAGGGTTAAGAATATATAATGGATTAAGCACAAGGGTGATAAATATATCTATAAAAGCATAATTAGTTTTTAAACTCATATAAAAAATATTCTAGATTAAAATGTTGAGATATGCCAAAAATTAAAGTACAACTATTGATTGATATTGTAATAAATTAGAAAAAAAATTACTTAGTTGGTTTATTCTGCACATGCAAATTTAAGATGAAACAGGGTGGAAGTGGACTATATTATGATCTTAGAACAATCATCAAATTCAATAAATTTACATTTTGTGTCTTTGGATGCTTGCATCGAATATGGATAGTTATGTTAATGTAAGGGTTTACACTAGATGTAACTATCTTGTACCAAGTACTGATTAGATATATATCGTAGACATAGTCTCTTGATAATTTTTAAATGATCAAACATTTACTTTCTCACCCTTAGAATGGTTTTGGGGAAAAATGGGTTAGTGGGATCATGGTGTCGAAATACCCCAATGGCATGTCTATCAATAGGCATTGCCTACATTTCTAATAATCTAAAGAGGCCCTCATTATTATGTTCTTCTCCTCTACATGTTGGTTTGTGTGTTCACAAGGGTGAAACATGTGATAAACAAGTACATATAATGATCTAGCTTATAACTAAGTAAATATGGCTGATGGGCTGCTCCTATAGTACTTTAGACCTGTAGATAGACTACTCCAATGATGGATATGGAAATATGAATGGATAAGGAAGCTTTAATAACTTGAATTATTGATTGATATTTATTTTGTTGCTTTGTATGTGAGAGGTATGGATTTATTAGGTGAGAAATGAATGAGGATTGATCTTGTATATTTACCAATCCATTTTGAAAATATCTCTCACTAAAGTACATAGGAAGACAATAAGGACATATTATGTTTGAAAATTGGTTTACCTTTAGGAAATAAACACTTAGTTTAGAAAGGGACACCTACATCGACATAGGTATTTGGTTAGGATGCAAGTGTCTAGGAATCTAGAAAATAAGTACAAGTCTAAAACTAGCAAAGAAGGATAATGATTAGGTTTACAACATTTTGTATAATATAGAATAACTAGTCATTAGAATAACATATGGTCACACTAAAAGAGACCTTTCGATAGAAATAAAGTCTTAAACATGAAGGGTATAACCATGATAAGTATTTGACAAGTATAAAAGATTGAGGTCTTATGTAATTTAGATTTAGTTTCTACAATCTTATACATATGTGTATATGATTTTTGAGAAAAATTATTGCTTTTTCATATTGATTGAAATAAGTTTTTAATTATATGGGATTTTTTTCAATTATTAAAAAGGTTTTTTTATCCATCCAAATGTAACATGGCACATAGAATAAATATAAACTGAAAAAACTATGTATTGGTGTAGATAATCATCCACATGTGTATTGGATAAACTGAAAAAGAAAGGTGATAAATAAAATGGAAGGATCTCCATTTAAATGATATTGTGGAATATCAATGAGTGTTCCATAATCCAAGTTTTAGCCATATTGGATGTAAAATCTATTGTAAAATAATGTGAAAGAAAATCCACATAATAGAATGTATAAATAGCTAAGAGGGTCCAAGTGAAATGTGTTTATGGTAGAAAAACACCTGACAAAAAATTATTATATTGTAAAATAATCTATCAAAAGGAAGGGGGATGGTGAAAAATTAAAAGTAATGTATAATGTGGAAAGTAAACATATTCATGCCATTAAAAATAAGATAAATTTGAACTAAATCCAAAAGACCAAAAGGTCATCCAAGAGGCAGTGCCCACAAGAACTCTCTAGAGAAATGGAGAGAATTATTTAAAGGATGCCACCAATGAAATTAGTGAACTAATGAATCGATTGATAATAATGGAATATGAGAGAGATCCCATTTCTATAATCTAAAAATAAGGATGAATTGGGAGAAACTTTGTTAACTTTCATAGTGGATTATAATATCAAAATGTCTTTTTGGCTTAGTAGTCCAAATTGTATCTTCATGGGCTCAATATGACTCGATAAATGGAGAAACTAGAGGATTAATTAGTATCACCTTTTGGGCTACATGTAAATACCATAGGGTGTTCAAGTGGATCACAATACCAAGATAATATCATTGTCCAATATCATTTGAGATCATGCTAGGACTAGTCAACAAAATAGGTAGTAAAGTGCATTAATTTGGTGCATACATTATAAACCTACATATTTTATTATTTTCCTTTTGAGAATAATTTCTTTCAAGTTAATATTAACTATAGGTAAGTTCATTATATTCCAAATCCCAATAAATTATTGATATATGATACTTTAGGAGTTAATTTTTTTGATGTGACATGCCTTTGGAATGATAAATTTGTTGTGGTATATACACTCTAAATTGGAGTCCTAAGTTTTCCATCCCATTAGTAGAGATACTTTCCACTTTGTGTATATGAGATAAAAACAAAAATGAGAATATTCAAAAAATATCAATTTCACATTTGCGAGATGGATGATTTCTCTATGGTATTTGATTGCAAAAATTTCTCATTTGAGAATTTGGTGTTTTGTGATGCCCTCTTATTTGCATTAACTTAACTTCTAGTCAATCATTTTAATCTTATAAATAAACATTAGTTATGAGGTTATGAAAATATATGATGACAAGGTCTTATTACAATAACAATGTGAAGATAACTCAGGGTTAATCCAATCATGAGATGTTAAGGATTAGTGATACTTAGTATCAAATGATATGATGTTAGATTTTATAAAAGAAAGAATGAAAGTTATGGGTATCATAAATTTTCATATCCATGTGAAGATAACCATGAGTCACATTGATACTCCTTGGATGCGACAAACCCTATGTATCTATTATTTAACAATGGAAGACACTTTATTTTATGATTTTGCATGTAGTTAGTAAACATGAAGGTTTGTTCCATGTATTTGTCAACATACATGGACAAATGAAGATAATGATGGGTAGTTCATTATTATTATGGTCTAATGCTTCTTTATATTCTTCTATGGATATGTAGCTTACTTAAGGCATAAGTAATTATGAATATTTGAGGAACTTTTTATGACTTAGTCTTGCATTCTTAGCCTTAACTAATGTGAAGA
>JARHVA010000182.1:5345000-5377500 GCA_037957365.1 Torreya grandis
TATCACAATAAAACTGCTAATAATCATCTAACCGCACAATCGGACATAGCAGCTCATGCATTAATCTTTAACAACTCAGGTCACCTGTTCCCATCTGGACAGCAGCGTGGCAATCAACCACAACTCTTTAAAAGCATCTGACAAGTGCCTTACCAACCTGTTTCACACTTCAAACCTAAATACATTATAGATAAATGAATAAATGAAGGAAAATAGAAAATTTATCCTGCAGAGGAGGAGGAGGAGGAGGAACGCCAAGCCTTGTCAGAGAAGGATCACGCCAAAGCAGACTTATACAGGCATTTTTTCTCTATAGCACTGCAACAGATCCTTTGGGCTTTCTCTTTCTATTGTTTCTATTTATCCTTGAGTAATTTTTATGGTGTACTTTTAGTATAGTGTATGCTCCAAATTGACAGCAAGCCAGTACACTTTAATAAGCAAGTACTTTAGTATAGTGTACACCTTAATCCATTTGTGTATTTTTGTTTACCTTGGTTGTGTTTTCAATTCGTAAAAATGTGATTTAGTAGAAGTAATATGTTAACATAGCCTGCACTATGACAAGGCCCACCGTGTTAGACCTACAGTGACAACGAAAGGACCACGTTTTCAGAAACGAATCCTATATGCACATGAAATCTGAACTTTGGATATTCTCTTTGATGAAATCCTATCACAAACGGCATTGTTTTTTAAACCAATGTTCAATAATAATAATAATAATAATTTAAACCCCTAGTTTTTTTATGGAGACTCTCTTTTATGAAATCTGAACTTGCAGACTCTCTTTGATGAAATATGAACTTGAAGATTCTCTTTATTGAGTATTTTCCCTCAGTTCTTCCATTTTGGATGTTCTGCCAAATCCTGAGCCCAGAAGCTCTGCCAAATCCCGTCAATTTTGGAGAGTTCTGGTAAATTCGGAGGTCATCTCAATTTAACAAAGGTTCCAAACTCTTTTACCCTCTTTGGATAGATTGCAAAATATGAAGGTTGTTTACATAGTTTGTTTTCCATAAACCACAACATCTCTCTTAGGATTACTAGCGTAAGCATAGGCTCTCAAAAAAGAAGAGAGAGTATGCCTCTGGCTCCCCTCCACATGCGCCCAGCTTTCTCCTCCAATATCCATACATTAAAATTTAATCTTTAATATTCTTCTTCAAATTTGTATAGTCCGTGGTTGATTTGCAGGTTTTTCTCAAAGCATGGAAAGGGTTGGACAAGGCTATGGAATCTCTTTCTCAAGAAAATTTGGCAACCCTATTCTAGCTTATTGTTCCTTCTCACCACATGATGGAATGACAGCCATCTTTGTAACTAAGGTGGAAAACTATGGTGTCCCTGTGGTTGATGTGGAGGATATCCGTGTAGGAGCAGCTTCTTCATTTCCTTATAGCCATGGGGAGACTTCTAGTGCGTCTAAGTCCATGTGCATGGATTTTGAGATAGAGGGAGTCTTCTAAGGATTCCATTCCCATTTTTAGGTTTTGCTGGTTCTATTTTATATTGTTGTGATTTTGGGTTTGTTAGTTCTAGTGCTAGTTCTATCCCCCGGATGGTTATGTGTTATCAGCTTTTTTTTGTTTGATTTTTACTTGGTTAGATGGTTTGCAAGGGTGTTGCATGGCCTTAGTTTCATGACTGTTGTGATTTCTGCGTAATATTTCTGAAGTTTTTATATAAATAAAATGGTGGGGAGTTTTAACCCTTGTTTATGTATTTTGTTTAAAAGAAATACAAAATAAATTGATTAAGTCCATTGGAGTAACCTTCAATGGAAACTAAGGGGTGGAAGGAGTGAGTTTTATAGTTTAAGATGTAAATAAAAATGGATGGACATAAATTCAATGTCCATTTGAGATGTAAATAAAAATGGAAGGATAATAGTTTTCCTTCCAGTTTTAGTTGTAAAGTTTGCTTTGGGATTGGTGTCTTTGATATTCCTTTGTGTTACCGTTGTTTTGCTCTGTTAAGAGACTCTGCTAAGCCACATAAGCTCTTTAAGAAGGATAAGAGGATGTTTTGATGTTTCTGGTGTCCTGATTGGAAAAATTGGTTCCTCTTGCTTTGATGGAGGGATAAAGAGAATATTTTATAGCTTTAAGATTTAACACTCTTTAGTAATGGAAAATTGGATTTCACTCTAGATCTAGAAGATTTTGTTATAGGTCTTAGGAGTGAGGAATTTTGTCTTGACATTTGTGATAAGGGATTACAATTTCTCTTGGACTCAAGGATAAAAACTTCCAAGGATAGTCTTCAAAAGGAGACCCATTTCATTGATCATGGATAATTTAATATAGAGGTTGAGAGGCCTACCATTGTAAGGCAAAGAAGAGTTTTTCATTAGGTTAGGGAGTTTTGTGAATTCCTTGGAATCCTTCTCATGGATGTTTTGCATATCCTTAATGGGATCGTTCACTAGCTTGAATCATGGATTCCCTATGGAATCCCTTTCAAGTTCACCTTGTGGTCTCCTTTTCTAGATAGTTTTTCAATGGACTCTAGGTGGATTCCTTCTCAAGATGATTATGTGGATTCTTTGAGGAATCATCTGTTGGTTTGTCTCTAGGTTCTCAGAAAGTTATTTTTAGTTGGTTTTTGGGTCGCACTAGGGACCCACATGGATTTTCTCTCTTTGTTTGACTTTGGAGACTTGGACCTCCATTTATGTTTAGGTTGGTTACCGATCTAGCCAAAATTAGTCTATTGGGCACCTCTAGACCTTGATGGTTCTTTGAGAGTTGAGCATCCTACTTCATTACTTCAGGGTAGTTTTCAACCCAGCTAAAATCGACTGGTTCCCACACCATTCAAAGGTGATTATTGCCTTTTTCAATGTTTTTTTTCCCTAGAGACCTCAACCTCCATCTATGGAAAATCTAGCTCTAGAATTCTCCTTATTGTCTTTATCGGTATTGGGTCTCCTACGGAATCTTGATTGTTCTTTTAAAGACCTGGGCCTCCTCCTTCATTAATAAGGGATGGTTTCTAGTCTAGTTAAAATCAGTTGGTTCCCACCCTAGGCAAAAGTAGTTGTTGTTCATTCCACTATTGTTTCTCATTTGTTAGGGTCCTTTCTACATTTTTTTGTTATTATTTCCTCTTTTGTTGGGGTCCTTTTTATTTTCATGGTGAGTTACATCTTCTTCTATCTTGTGTATATTAGGGGAAGACCCAGACCTCTTGATGTGTTTGGATTGGGTTCTACATCAATAAAAAGTGGGTTTACCCTAATATAAACACCCATTTGACATTCATATAACATTTACAAAGTTAAAAGTTAAAAAGCTAATCAAAATAAATAAATTATGTCCATTTGAGTACCCTACAATGGAATCAAAGGGGTGGAAAGAGTGAGTTTCATAGTGTAAGATGTAAATAAAAATAGATGAACATAAATTTAACATCCATTTTTAATGCAATAAAAAATGAATCATATCTATAAATCAATCATAACTCAGAGAAGATATATCATACCACACTTTCGATTGGAGATACATTTGTTAAGTGAGAACATGACCAATATGGGGATCTACTAGAACCAATTAGGGGATCTCTTATTACAATACACTATGCTAGGGAGGGTTCTAAAACCTCCAGTCTAACACAATGATGTAATAACCCTAAAGGGGTCATAAATTTTAATATTTCACCTATACTAATAACAAGTAAAATAAATGTAATCTATTGCTCACCAAAGCTTGTGGTATAACATGAGGAGTTAGAAACAATACAAAATATGTATAGAAGAATATTTATTAAGCTAACTATGAGTAAGACTCTAATACATGGAATATGAAGAGTAATATTATTTGAATCCAATACTTATGCTACTTCTATCTACTAAGGAGAGGACCAAAGTTAGGGAATACTTACCTGAGTGTGAACCCATCGAGACTTAATCTCTCCTTTAACCAAATGGGCTTCATAAGAATTTGTTGTGATTTGTAAGGATCAATAATAAATGCCAAAGCATCTACGATTTATCCACAAGACTAGATTATTCAAGTAGATTCCCTAAACTAATACTCCTCAAGTAGAATGGTGGAAGAGTAGTTGTAAAGAAGCGTGAGCAAATATTAAATCCTGATTGCATATTGAAATAATGATGAAATGATCTTGTATTTATAAGTGGATTTGAACCTAAATCTTTTTGAAAATCTCAATCGACAGGGTCGACTTAGTCAACCTAGCACAATTTTGGATTTTAATTCACTACTTCCTGAACTAGGTTGGCGAAAGGCTAACTAAATTCCTAAGTGAAAATATCCAAAATTGCACAGGGTCGATCTAGTCGACCAATCACATCTAACTGACAAAAGGGACTCAAGCTGAGGAAAAGAGGGATGGAAAGTCGAAAAAGATTGGAGGAACATACAAAGGAGGAGTAATAGTTAAGGAAATGATTTTTAAGAGCTAGTTAGCTTGGTAATATGTGGTAATAAGGGACAACAATCCTGCGAAGCACTAATGTTCTGTCCACCCCCTTTTTAGTGCACCTTTTAAGGCATGCACTCAGAGAGATTGAGACGTAACAAGTCCCTACAAGATGTAAAACACCAATATTTAAAAAAAATTGAAAATATTATGTGTATACACAATTGACTGTTATATGGCAATTTTTCTATTTTCTCATAGAAGATGGTCCAAAAATATTAATATCTTGGGTATGATGAAGTTCAGATATCATTTTTTTTAATAAATAGTTTATTGATCCTAATGCAATGGTGTAGTTGGACTAATGTCATCCTTCACCAATTGTTGGGAAATTTTTGAATCAAGTGATGGAGTTGTTAATCTATATAGGACCTTTCAATGGGAGAAATTATTTAATAATTATTTGTTAAGCACTTCGATGTTGACAAATTGGTTTATATATATATATATAATTTAATAATTATTTGATAAATTGATTTATATGTATATATAAGCTTGTCTTTATTATAAAGAATTGATATATATATATATATATATATATATATATATAACACATCCTTATAATAAACACAAGCTAATGATACTAATTATCCCTGTAGGAGTACAACCTATAATGATAACTGATGGGAGGAATGAAATGAGTAGTGCATTTTAATTGTGTAAAATTTTAATAAAAATATATGGTTTGGGAATGCATCTAATCTAATGGTAATTATAGGAATACTCTTTGTATGGTGCGAGGATGAGGAAGAAAACTTACATGCGCCATGTAGCAATAAATATTTGGAGTTTTCCCCTTTTTATTTAAATATGGGAGGCAGGAAATACTTCTTTAGAATAATATGTTCCACATTATTCATTTACAAACATTCCCTCCTTAAAAAGAAATTAATTTAAAGTGATTTTTTAATTTTAAAAATTAGAGACTATTGATATGATTGTTTTTCATAATTTTTGGACGAGTTAATTTATGATTGTTTTTCATAATTTTTAGATGAATTAATTTAATAGTGAAAAACATATATGTACACCTAAAATTTAGAAAAGAAGATAAACCCCTATAAACCTGCACTTTAAAACAGAACATTTTTTTTTAATTTTCCCTTTATGGAGAGATTCAATTGCCGTAAATAGGTGGTCAAAAAAGAAGGGAAAGTATGCTCGTGGGCACCTCTCCATATGCGCCCAACATCCTCCTCCGATATCCCCGCATTCTAACATGTGGTAAATCTTCCGAAGCCATACCCACTGGGTCGTACATCCATCCTTTCAAGACCTAACTGCACGCGCAATTTCAGAGACAGTGATGCTTCCCGTCCGTTGTGGGCGGTTGTGAAAAAAACAAAACAACAAGTCAGCGTTCAAATCGCTAGTTTACGGCGCCCATGCCGACCTTATGGTTGAAATGAAATATTCCCTCCTACAAAACGTCTATAAAGCGATGGGAGAAATCATCTTCTTCACAACACCCCATTCATGGCATCAATCCGCAATCGACTTCATAACATTCTGATGCAGCTGCACAGAAAGTACCGGTGCGGGGAGATTGCGTCGGAATTAGCAAGGAGGCTTTGCTCGGCTGCAGGGGCTCAGACGCATTAAACAGAGGGTGCCAGCTTTACCAACGAGTGTATGTATTTCCTTTATTGATAAGCCTGAACTATTTTAATGAACAACGTATTTTCTTTTTTTAAATTTTTGATGTACAATACAATCAAATGCATATAAAAACGATAGTATACCAATTTTTCATGTTCTGGATGAATTAATCAAACAGATGATTAAACGTGATAGGATTTTTGTTTTCGGGATGTTTTGAAGAGTTCTCCACAACGCTTTCAGCAACTTTGTTTTTATTTTTATTTTTTCAATGAAAAATGCTTCTTCATTTAAGATGTTGTCCAACAATAGAATCGATTAATATAAAATGAAAATAAGAATTTAAAAAAATTGCTAAAGAAAATGAAATTGGAGTTTTCCTCTTTCAATTTTTTATACTTTTTGTTTCTTCTTTAAAATTCCAACTGTTTACCAATCTCTCTTTGAAAAATAGTTCATTTATTGACAAAATTTATTACTCTTTTTTTTTTCCTTCACATTTCTTTATATTTTAAGTGTTTATCAATTTATCTTTGAAAACAAGTCATTTCTTTTACTAACGAGATTGACTAGCACTTGTGCAAAGTGTCTTTATGTAAAACATTGATCGACAAATGCTTGAAAAACAATCAAAATAAATATAATTGATAAAAACATTCTAACAAATCTTTCGATGTTTTGAAAATTTATATGTAAATGAATTTACAATAAATCATGTACCGAATAGGTTGTAGCCACAAGATCCATTGACTTATAAATCCTTATTGTACTAAGATGCCTCGAGGATAGGATGCCTCTAAAGTAGATTTGAGGAATGTAATAAAATATCTAACCATTCTTAGAATGGAAACATGAGCATAGTTTTTGTTATGCTTTTGTCCTCACATGTGGGTTTAGTGTTCCACATTAGAATATTATTTAATTAGTATGTGTCTATGAGAATAGTGTTTTTAGGGTTTAGACCTCACATGTGTGTTTATATATGAGAATAGTGTTTTTAGGATTTAGACCTCACATGTGTGTTTGGTGATCCAATTATATTACTATATAATTATTATGTGTGCACAAATAATGTGAGGGCTAAATCATGTAAGGACTAGAACATGATTGAGGATATTTAGTCTATCTAAGAGAGATTGTAGATGATAGGTTTAGATATTTAGGGAGATATAACAAAGATTAGGATGAGGAAAATTTACTTGTTTGTGGGAGATATATTCACTCTAAAAGTGATACTCATATCAATAAATTAAGGCAATTTTGATTGACCTCTAATTTATGTTCTGTACATTTATGCTTTGAATCTTCCCCAAAATGAAAGTGAACTTTCATTTGGTATTAGAAAAGGCTTCCTGGGCCTCTCTAAACATTTCTTATTTTGTAATACTCATAAGAATAAAATAATATAATTTTGATTGACCTCTAATTTGTGCTCTACACATTTGAGCTTCATATCTTAACCAAAATGAAGGCAAACCTTCATTTGTTATTAGAGTAGGCTTTGTGAGCCTATCTAAGCATTGTTTATCATCCATTTGATTATTCTTGTGTCAAAATGGATAATACAAAATAGTTTTGCAATGCAAAACATGTGAAATAGTTGTTGATATATTCATTCACCCTTATTTCATGCTGTAAAAAAATTGCAGTGTAGACCATAACCAAAATTTATGTCATTCATCATTCACCTTCTTTCCCACTTTGTTCAATATTTATGTAGTTTTTCATTTCAATTTTTATATGGTTCACATATGTAATTGTGTGTGTGTGTGTATAATTTTTTATATGGTAAAAATTAGGTTTTAAAAGGACCGGAAACATTGTACTAAGGTGATAAAGATAAAACATGCACTCTCTCATGAAACATCTCTACCACCAGCCAATGTGAAACAAGACAACCAACATGTAAAACATTATACAAACTAATTACCAAGAGATAAACACCTTACCAAACCAAACCACATAAACCACCTTCCTTTAACGACCAATCTAGTTGAAATTAGGTAGTCTTTCATGAAACTTCCTAAGTGACAATCACCTTTTATTATTTTATTGAAGAGTTCTATTTGATTAATGTAGATATTTTATGTTTTTTTTCTTTTGACTTTTTGGTCACTTCAATCCAATCCCCCCTACACACTTGGATCCTCTAACTCATAAGAGAAAGGGATGGAAACATCTAAATGAAAGCATTGAACGAGATCGTTTGAAAATGTATTTCCTTTAATGATATCCTTAGGTTCCACCTTTGATCCTTTCTTAGCTTTCCTACCAGATGAAGGAGTTCCAGATAAAGGGGACTTTAGGACCTTACTAGATTCAGAAGATTTTTTATCTTTAGACAATGAAAGATTCTTGTTAGTGTCTTGAAATTAAGCATATTAACTTAAATCACTGAGATCCTTGGCTTCTTCCAAAACTCATGTCTATATGTTCCTTTTGATTTCATCAATTTTTGGACTATGATCAATGAGTTTTACAAATTAAGGCCTAAAAATTCCAATCATTTTTTCTTGTTATAAGTGAAACTTGTTCTTTAAAATTTAATATTTCACTCTTACGACAGTCAGATGTTTAGGGAGGGAATCCTCCCACCAAGTTAGTTTTATGGTTATTTTTTCAATGATTCTACAATCATAAGTTGAGTGCTTATTATTGAAACACCTATGATAATGAATAGGTAGATCTTCATATTTTATGGGTTAAGTCCATAAATGATAATAAATAAGCAAGTCAATAGAGGTTGGTAAGTCATTGGAAGTATAAATAGTTACCAATATTTTCCCATGTGGTATGGGAGAACATAAAAGTGGCAATGTCAATCTAATATAATTTTCTCAATGAGTTGTATATTTCCCTATAAAAAGGATCAACCAAAATTTGGAGGTGAAGATGAGGTAAATAGACAAAAATGGACATGGTGGAAAAATATTCAGTGAGTGGGTTAAAATTTGGAAACCAAGGTTTCATTAACAATTGATGTTGATTCCAACACAAATGTACTAGGGTAAAGATTGAACTTTCCCTTTTTGATAGGTTTCCATATACTAGAGATCTATGTATTGAGATCTAGGAGACATCACCAGACATTTTTAAACTGGTAGATGATAACCCTATCAGAGTCCTAGTCTTTGTTAAAAAATACTAATTTTAGGGATTCCTTGTCAAAAGATACCAAGGGATTTAATTTAGATGGGTTGAGTGGCTTCAACTTAGGCTTAGACAGATGTGTATGAAGATATTATGGCCTACATAAGACAACCTCCACACACATTATTCTCATCCTTCCTCCCTTGAAGCTAGGTTCTATCATGAGACAGAGCCAACAAAAAAGTCAACTCCTTTAGGTTTTATGCAATGAACCACCAAATGTTTCCATGGATGATTGAATATTTTAAAATTGTCCTCACCAAATTAGAGTTGAGTTGATTATTTAGTGATTCAACATTATGTTTTTGATTGTGATTTATAGGTTTCTAGAATGAAGCATAAAATGTGAATGTAACATGCCCTATGGAATAAATAAAAAAATTATTCCAATTATATGGATATGATTCTAGCACCACTATCTCAAAATTCTTCTAGTATTTAACTGATCAGTTCTCTTGTTATTATGAAATAAAAGTGTTGGTTAGTTTTACTAGGGAGGGAAACTAAGGGATTTCACCTGAAATTGACTTGTTTGAATCTAAAATCACATCATAGGTGTCATTTATAAAATATCAAGCATATTTGTGTGGTGTGTAGTCAACCTCCAATTCCAATGATTTTTAGTCTCCTTGGCCAAATAATGCATTCACACCTCAAGGCATTGTATCAACTTCCATTTTGGTCCAAAATACCTTATTCAATTCTTTCAACCATATTCACAATTGATACTTAGCCTATTCGGTGGATTCAATGGCACCAAATTACTCCCTAACACAACATGTGCATCAAAACTACCTTGAAACCCATAGTTTTATAAAATCTATGGCTTTCTAATGTTAAGTCTATTTTGTCCTATTTTATATGTTTTACATGGTTTGCTTTTTAGTATTTAGGTTTTATTTTATGCTTTTAAACATAGATTTTTAGTTTTATTTAGTGTGTGATTTTTATTTTTTATTTTATTTTTTTATTTTTAGATTATTTTAAATATTTAATCTTGGTTTTCTTTTAAATTATGTGATTTATTTAATTGGTTTTTAATTTTTAGTTTATTTTAGATATTTGATATTCATTTTTTTTAAACAGCAAGTCCCTGGTTTTGGTTCATAACCTTTATAACATGTCATGTTTTTTTATTCATAAGTTTTTTACTTGGATCAATATCAATATTTATGTTGTGTTTGTTTTTTGTTATGATCAGTGTTTATATTTATGACCTAAGTCTCAAAATTTATATTATTTCAAAATTATTTTATTTGACCTAAGTCTCAAAATTTATATTATTTCAAAATTATTTTATTATTTTTGTTAGTTATGCATCATTGTAGTGTCTATAGTCCATATTCATATGTGTTTTGTAGTTATCATTGTTTCTATTGTGAGTGTATTAAAACATTTATTGATAATATTAAATATTCCTATGTTAAGAGTTAGTTTTGACCTCAATAAAACATATGATGCTATTCAATGTTATAATATCTAATTTTCTATAAGGATGTATTATCAGGTTGACCAAACATCTATTTTTTGGTGGGCTTGTGTTAACCCATGTCAGCACTAGGGGGGATGTTAAACCTTCACCCATATGATCACTAAGGAGGGGAACGTTAAACCTTCACCCATGTGAGAACTAAGGAGTGGGGGAAACGTAAGGATTTATTCCTCACATGTGGGTTTAGTGTTCTGCATTAGATTATTATTTAATTTTTATGTGTAAATAATGTGTGGACTAAGTCATGTAAATGATTTTTATGTTAATTAAAAATCACATTATCTATCTAGGAGAGAGACTATAGAAGATTAGTTGAGATATTTAGAGAGATTTATTAAATATTAAGATGATGAATATATCATTCTCTTTAGGACATATCTTCACTATAAATGTAATAATCTCATATGAATAAAAGAATGTAATTATGATTGACCTCTATTTTGCACTCTCCACATTTGAGCTTCAGTGCTTCACCAAAATTGAGGTGGAACTTTACTGTTAACCAAGAGATAGAATACAACTTAGTCCATGAAAGAGTGCCTATAAGTGTAGATCATGGTAGTGGTGACATGAATCAAAGCACTTATGGGATCACTCATGATTTATGTTAAATTAAGAACTCAAATTTTCAATTGGTACAACTTTGGTATGGAGTTTGAGACTTGGATAGTAGGCGTGGAAATATGATTCAGGTCGAAAGACTTTTCCAACAATAATATATCCAAGTCAGATATTTTTCTCTTGATATGTGAAGAAACTTTGTTGTGTGAATATGAAGAGATAATGAAATACCTAGATATGACCATATCCACTTGAGAGAGGTTTAAGGAACTTTTTTGACACCATTATTTTTATAATAATTAATTCATTGACATAATCAATGAGTTCTATAAGCTCACACAAGCTAAATTTTTTATAAGAATGTGATGCATGTTTCTTAAGCCTGCTTAAATATGTAGTATAAATTTAGTATGAGAAAATGAAAGCTAATAGATATCAAAGTGGACTTTCAACTACCATTGGGAAAAACATTCAAACTTTTGAACCCACTACACTAGTATTAGTTGTGATAAAAAATTAAATTGGAAGAGAAAAAAGTCATAAATGCTATGTTTGAGGATAAATACAAGGCCCAAAAAGAGACATGAAAGAATGGATTTTATCCCATCCACGTTGTGATTTTTAATTCCACAAAATAGACTCATACCATGGAAAGTAAAATCTCTCAAAAAATATAGGTTGAGGAGGACAATCTAATACATTACACCATAAGAGCACAAGTGGATATCCAAATCAAGGTAAATGTCCTATAAGATAAAGCAAAGAAGGTGCGACATGGGATGTGGTCACCAAGGGAAAATATAATCTAAATATTATTGAGTGTTTTGTTTTTGGTGGAACACATTATGCACGATAATTACTACAACGTTGATACATGCCAAAATCTTTGGATCGATAGAAAAATGTTGGCGATGATGGTCAAAACTATTGAATCCATTCACATTTTGATAGACACTAGGTTGAGAACCAAACCACTATGGTTGAAACTATATGTAATATTTCATATATTATAAGTTGTGTCTATTTTAATAGATCTACGTTCCACTATTTCATTTATTTTACCAGTAATTTGTGTAAGGCATGGCTTGGAAAGCATTCAAAAAGAGAGTCTAGGCCATGTAAAGATGGCCTCACCTAAAAGGAAATCCATTACTTCTATGATAAAGGAATACCTCTTAAATTTTTGAAATTTTATCACCAATGTGGACCTTTATTGTACCACTCTAGGGTATTATGATATAGTGTTTGGAATGGAATGGTTAGATACCATATGGTAATGATAAATTATATTTAAAAATTTGTGAAGTGCTCAAATGATTATTTTCAAAACACATAAATCTAGTATAGATCCGATGGGGATTTAATACAAATGTTTTCTTTAAATTTTACACCCCAAAGTTGATCAAGTTAAGGTCCAATGATAAAAATACAACCTAAGTTCCTCCACCTAGTAAAATAATTTAGAAATTTGTCATCTTTATCCTCATATTTTTTAATAAATGTTAGGATGATGTTTATTGAAGGGGTGAGTATGTAATGCCCCACCTTGGGACTCCTATTTTTTATCCTTTGGAGTCATCCTCATTGTTATTATGTTACCAAAAAATCTAAAAAATAAGTCATGGATTATTATATGTTGATAAGATTAAGTGGATACATATATGTTTTATGTGATTATGGGATTATAATGTTTATGAGCACACTATAAATTTATGAGAGCTTATATGTCACTTCAGCATGATGTGGAATTTAAATAACTTTATTAAAATTAATTTTTCATAATGAACAATGATATTATTTATTTATTTATACCATCCATTATCATGATATTTGATTCACCTTGTTATACCATTTAGGTATTAGGATGAATTTACTTGTGTATATGAAACAAAAAGAAACATGTAATAATAAAATTATTGAGATTAGTTGGTATTGGATTTAATTCAATCCAATAGGGTGGTATTTGAGTCGATGTATCACAACAAGGAATCCAATAGTGTCCATCCACATTATGAAAAAAATAATTCACACCACCTAAACTTCTTGTTAAATCAGTAATTCTAAATTGAATAGAAGTGACTCAAATCAAAATAAGATACAAACTATCAGTATGTAGGAATAAATCCATATCCAATGATTACAATAATGAATTAAAGAGTTGAAGATGTAAGAATGAGGAACCAAAATTCACTAGTGTGTGAAGACAAATAATACACATCCTTATTATGTCTTTAAGTCAATGCCTAAGGTAACGTCCCACAAGTAAAACCAAACAACATACTAAGTCATAGAAGGAAATGTCTAAAGGTGTTTTCATTTGGCCTATTCCTTACACATGATTGACTACATGAAAATTACATTTTGATATCATTAGTTTTATGACTAGATATTAGATTGATTCCCTTTATGAAGGATGAGATATTGTTATGGTATTTTATCTAATCTTTAATATCTGACAACCTCTTTTATGGATTTATGCTTTCATAAAAATTGGTTGGATGTTTTATGTGATATTTATTCATTGTATTCTATTATTTCCATCCTTTGTGATTTATTGGGGTTAGTTAAGGAAGCAGAAAAATACTTATTTCATTTGATAGTTCCATTGGTCTCTCTAGTATTATGTTATAGATAACATAGAGGCCTTATCCAAGGCATGAGAGCTTGTAAAATTCACATAATGGTGTCTTTTTTGGGATGATCTCTTCTATGGTGTGAGATAGATTCAAGAAAACACAACCTAATTATTATTTTTCATGTGATACATGCCTTAACAATACTAAGATCCAAAGATTTTATAGGTTTGGTAACCCTATGTTTATTATGATATTTTCAATATTTGACCATTTTATTAGTTTCTTGTTGTTGTATTTGATCTATACTAAATTGTTCATGATTTTTTTGAATGTGTTGTAATTCTTTATGTTTAATATTATCGAGTCATTACCATCAATTATTGAACCCATATAGGACTATTTCGCTTGCTCAATTACTTTACTAAGTCAAAATATTATAAAATGAATATAAGTTTTACTATGGACATAGGGTACATAATAATGGTTCAAAATACATTGGTTAGATTCAACTATTAATAGACATAGTAGTTAAAGGATTCTTAAAATATTATTTTATAAATAGTTTGTAGTCACCATGAGGGTTTTCAAGCGAAATGTGGAATGAAATAATCTCCCCATTTGGTATTAAATTATTTGAGTGATAATAAATTATTCAATAAGTGATTAACTTCAATGTTATGGTGCACACGTTCTTACCTACTTTTATGTTTTAAAATATTAAGAAATGAGGATAATTTTGATAGATTTATGTTTTGATATAATCAATGGTTGAATTTTATATTATTATGTTGAAGCATATGCTTTAGATTACTATTTTTTATTATTTTGTGGAAATAATATGTCTTGAATTATTAAGTAAAATTAAACTCTATGTATTATTGATCAAATTATAAATAACCCAAAAAATGTTGTCTCTATTTTGATTTAATGAATATGTTATTAAATGACTATTAATTCCATTAATCTACTATTATAGATAAAATAATCACTTAATTAAGAGGTAGAATAATTTATCTAACTAGTTTTGGTCATGTCTAAGAGTAAAACATCAAACTTTAAGACATGAAATCAATTTTAAGGAAAACGATGTCAAATCAGCTTACTATGTGTCTAAATAGCCTCTTATTACAATGGAACAGACTAAATTGTTAGTTCAGTCATGCATAAAAATAATTAACTTATTTTTAAAAATATGAGATAATGTTTTCTAAGTAAAGGGACATTACAACAATTTGGTGTGTTTCTTAATATATTTATATTTCTAATTAAACAATTTTCTCTATTAATGAGTTTAATAGACTATCATGTGCATAAAAATGAGTCATGGTGTATTAAATTATAAAATTTGGTAGCTCTTCCCTTTTTTTTCATTATATAATTTATAACCAACCCAACTTATGCATTTTGAAATCGTGGCCATGATGAACTAAAATAATTACCTCTCCATTTGTAATGTATGTACATAGATCCACAATATTTATTGATCTTCTTTGTTATTCATACAATACTTTATAGATCACCCATGTTGGAAATTCACTACTAAAGGTAGAACGTTGAAGGTGTTTGGGAAATTAGATCTGGGTATTCACTTGTTACATGTACCATTAAATTTTTTACAAGTTTTGCTTTGCTAAAGTGTCTTTCATTTTTATACTTAGTCATTTTTGGGTTATGCCCTTCCCTTTTAACTAAAAATTATTTATAACTTAATTTAGTCACAAGCCTTTAATTGCATTAATCAATTAGTGTGATGCTTTCCTTGGGTAATGACATTGACATTAGTTATTTAAGTCCCATTTTAGGGTGGTACACATGTCTTTTCAAGATTGACTTGTAACTCAAAAAACCTTATGTTTGATGTAAATTTTATTTAATCTCAATGAAGCACGAGTACATGAAAATGTTCCATGTATTGAGATGTTATTATTACACATCCTTATATTGAATAGTTCCCATCTTAGCCTTATGAGTGACTATGAGTCATAATACTGTGAAAATACACAATATGGAAGTTTGAAAGTCAATAAGATGATTCATGACAAATGGCTAGATGCAATTGATTCATATTCCCATGAAAGAAAAAAATCCCTAAATATAAAAGTAATTATGAGGCCATATGACTACAAAATCATGATGTTTGGCATGTTGATATTACTTTCTATCCTCAAAATTCTCAACCATTATGAGGTATCTTCTTTGGATTTTCAAAAGTGTGATCATGTCAAAACACATTGCATGACACTAAATGAAATCCCTAGCTGTAAATACCATTGAGAGCCAAGAAAAGGCTCTCAAAGGCATGCGAATGAGATAAGTGGACTAAATAAGTGTGAAAATATGAATAAGCCCTGATTATTGCAAGAGTCTGAGGGAGTAACAAATGGTATGTAAATAATGAGTAAGCATTCTATATGTAGGTAAAATGAGTTGAATATTAAAGTCTTGCAATGATGATAACTCAACATGACTTTTTTGTAAATGTCTTTAAATAAATCTAATTTGTATTGAATGCCCTTAATGCATTTTATAACTTTCTAATTAGTGGTGAGAACTTCATGGAATTAAATTAAATATTCCATGCTACGATACCAATAGTCAAGCCAATAATAATAGACATAAGTTAAATTTATAATTGGATAAATAGAAATTCCCCTTTTACTATAATGAATCATTAACTAGTCATGAATAATTATTTAATCTAGTGCCTTACATGGGAACGCTTTTAGATATTTAATAGGTTTTTATGGGTTTTTAACGTAATAATGAGCTTAATTTTAGCCTTAGAGAAACTAAAATAAATTTTTGTCTCATGGGATCAAAAACCATAGGTCCCACGATCATAACCTAGCATGTGAAAAGGTTATATTTACTCGTATAACTTATTCATATTAATCCTATTAGACTAATTATAGAAATGATAATGAGATAATTTTTGTAAAATCACGTGCGTACCTGTGTCTATGCATGTGTATAAAATTTGAACACTTTTTTTCATTTTTTTTTATTATCTCAATAAATTAAAAAAAAAATTAGTTTTTTAGTAGCGTAATATTGTGCTACATATATCTTATAAAACCATCTCCAAGTACATGTGTAGCCAAGTTAAATATAAAATGATTTAGTGTAATGTTGCGTTATTTGATATCTACCTCCTACCTCTATATTTGTTTATTGGTGATGGAATAAAGGAATGAAACCAAAATATTTTTGGTATATAAATGTATGAAAGAATCCTGGGAGGATTCAATAAAACTATGAGCCACTATTTAACTCTAAAAATTTGGATTTGTATAACATTATATTAAATGTCATAACTTACTATATATTATGGCTATGTGGGATATCCATTTACAAATTAGTTATATGTTATTATTGTGACAATAAAAATTACCTATTATTAGATAAAATATTTCATTGACAAATATGAGTGACTTTTTGAAGCTTCGGGTTGAAATAGAAACTTTGACTTATATGCTTGTTCCTATTTGGAATAAATATAAATATATGATTTTATTATTATTATTATTATTATTATTATTATTATTATTATTATTATTATTATTATTATTATTTTGTAAATAGTTAGTTTTGAATGTGCCCACACACTTTTAAAGGGACAACAAAATCTATAAGTGTGGACACAAAAATAAATGTGGACAAGATATTAACTGGCAATAGGGAGATCACATTGTAAACAACTTTCATGTTTTGGAGAGAGTAATAAATGAGAACCACAAGAAGACCAAAATTACATCTCATAAGTATTTCCCAAAATAACTCTCTTAAGAAATAGAGAGAATTAATTAAAGGATGTTGCCAGTGGAAATGGGGAGCTAACGAGTGGATCACCAAAAGTAGAATATGAGAGATCCTCTTTATAGAATATTGATTAAAGGATGGATTGGGAGAACCTATGTTAACTCGCATATTGGATTATAATATAAAAATGTCTTTTTGGCTCAATAATCTTGAGCATGTCTTCATGGCCTGAATATAACTCAATAAATGGAACAAATAGAGGATTCTTTAGTATCACTTTATGGGCTCCATGAAAATGCCATGTGGGTTGTCACATGAATCAATGTGTGCCAAAATAATTTTATCATTTGATGTCATTTGATATCATGCTAAGACCAATCATAAAAATAAAATAACATTAATCAAGTGTATACATTCTAAACCCAAGTATTTTCTTGTTTTCCTTCTAAAAAATAAAATGTTTGCTAGTGAAGGTTAATTATAGGGAAATTAATGATATGTCATATCAAAATAAATTACTGAGAAGTGATGATTTAGGAACTAACTTCTATGATGTATCATCAATTTCAAATAATAAATTTGTTATGGTAAATATACTCAACATTGGAGGCTTCAGATTACCATCCCATTAGTAGATAGACTTTCCACTTTGTAGTTATGAGATAAAAATAGAAATGAGACCATTAAAAAAAAGTAATCTATGGAAAATAACGAATTATAATGTAAATGAATCACTATGTTTTCAAACTCTAAGCATGCAATTACAATAATAAAGAATAAATGAATACATCACCTAATTGAGATTTAGGTCAAATATTAATAATTGTAGCGAGATTTATATTAAATATTAATTGGACCACATTGGTGACAATCGATAATGATTTTACATGTCAATTTATTTTATAAGCCATCTGGAGGAACTCTTGACTCTCTACTTAGGCTTATAAATAATACTCTCAATGAGTTAGAAATCTCTCTAGGTGTGTTTGTGCTAATGTTGTAGACCATTATTGAATTTAAACTGTTATTAATATACCTTTATGTGTAGTTGTGTAAAATGTGGGATCAATAGGTTAACCTATGTAATTAATTTATAAAAACTACTATATTTTATGACAGATATCTACATATTTTAGGCATCTAACCCATTTTCAACTTGTTATTCATAGTCATCATACTATTTTATCAAATATCATAGTTTATCATGTGTGATATGTGTGTTTAGGTATGGTATTTTATTTTTAAATTTAATGCATGAGATGTATTATTGTTTCATTGTATTTGATTTCAAAAATTTCCATGTGAAAAAATGGTGTTTTTTATTCCCTCTTGTTTGTAATAACTTGATTGCTATTCAATTATTGTAATATTAGATCAATAAACATAATTTATGAGGTTATGCAAAGATATGATGATATGGTATTAATGTGCTAATGATGTGAAGATATATCAAACTTAATCTAAACATGATTTGATGAGGCTTAGTGATACTAAGTATACAACATTATGGTGTTATATTTTCTCAAGAAAGAAAATTTTTATGGGTATCATAGATTTAGCTATCCATGTGAAGCTAACCTTGAGTAACATTAATAATCCTTATCTAAAACAAACTTTGAGTATCATTTTTGAGAATATGGTAGATATTTCATTCTATGAAAGTCATGTAGTTAGTGAAATTGAATCTTTGTTCCACATATTTGTCAAAATAGATGGCCAAATGAAGACAATAGTGGGTAGTTCATTTTTATTATGGTATGAAGCTTCTTTATATTATTTTATGGATATATTAACTACACAAGGCATAAGTTTCTATGAATATTAGAGAAAATGTTTATGATCTAACCTTGCATTAATTGGACTTCACTCCTCGAAAGATAATTTTTAATAGATCTAACTCCCTATGATAGGTATACTTGTGACCATTTTGTGGTAGTCCATATCTAATCTTCTTCCAGTTGACTAGGTGTTGGTATAATCACTTAAGACGCTTTATAACCTTGTAAATCTCACAAGACACGACCGATTTGGAGATTAAAAAATAAAAGAACATATATGGCCTCTGAGTAAATAGATTGGTAATAAAATACCTTGTTATTAATAAAACACTTAAAACAAACATGTGTTGACTAATGTTCCATCAACAACCAATTGAAAGGAAAAGTGCCTAGTTTAATATAACATGACTTTAAAATAATACATTTATCAAAATTTGGTAGTCTCTAACTTAGTCAAAAAATTGTCCTCTTGTTGAAATAAACATGACAATGATTACTTTTATTGGATATTAAAACGAGGTCTACTCCCAAAGTGGTTATGATCCAGATGAAAATATAAATGGGAATTGATATGATTCAAAGATGGACATGTGAGCTCAGATTAAATTATTATTAAAAGGAAATTACTAAAAAGGATACTATTAGCTGATGTAAGTATTATAAACAAAAATATAACAATGTGATTAGTATTTATACTAGTATAGTTTTAAACATTTGTGTAACATGGACTATGTGTTTAGGCCATGAGAATATAGCTTGGTAATGATTATAACATGTTGAGGATTATATAACTAAAATAAATGCATGTGTTTAAGATAATGCTTAAGAAAACAATATCAAATGTGTTAACATAGTTTTTTACATTACATTGTTTAGTATGTTAGTTTAATTAACTTACAATTATGCAATTCAACAAAATAGTTAAGTTATGAATAATTACATCCAAAACAAACTTCAGAATGTATAAATATGCATTACTCCTTATGAATAAATCATAAAATCTTTAATATTACCTACAATATGGTATCTGAGTGGAACTATGACCCATGTAATTCCATGCGTGATAGCATGATGAATCTAAAGAGATGCCCATAAAAATAGAATGCATCGTTGCATATAAGAATGTAGTTATTATCTCCCAAACCTCATCACAAATGGTGAAAGTTTGGTTGATCAAATTTAACACTATCAATCATATGACAAGATGCAAGGAACTATTTATATCATTGATGACTCAACCCACTAGAGATTGAGTTTGAATTGTAGATGATAAATAGTATGTAGTAGAAGGAATTGACACTATCACCATTCCTCTCAAGAGACAAACCTACACTCTCACAAAGGTATTGTATGTCCTTGATTTTATAACAAATCTCATGTATATAGGTCATCTCTTTAATCATAAGGTTAAGCTAGAGTTCATGATCAATAATGGCACAAAATCATGTCTCCTCTCTTAGGAAGGTCAAGTCATTGCTAGAGACTTTTTGGAAGATTAATTATTTACCTTAGATGCATTTTCATTTGATGTTATTTCTCTCTCTACCTATATGGAATAATCCATAGCATTATGGAATTATTGATATGACCACCTTATTATTAGTTCTTTTTACCATCTTAGTTCTAGGGCAATGGTCTTTGGGCTTCCTCAATTGTCTCATTCTTTTCCAGTATGGCTTAGATGTCGTATCGGCAAATAACATAGTGTTTTGTTTCAGATAAGATAATCATAAGCAAGATCATCTTAATGTGGTACATATTGACCTATGTGCACCCCTACCTTCTTATTTCCAAGGATTTAATTAATTAATTTAAATTATTTGTTGATGATTTCTCTTGCAAGGCATGGGTGTTTTTTTTAAAGAAGAGTGAAGCCTTTACTCATTTTAAGGTCTTCTACTAGCTTGTTGTGACCCAGTTAGGGGGCCATCAAATCATATTCATCTCTAAAATTGAGACAAAATATGTTGTGTATTTTATAAAATATTATCTCAAAGCATCTAAAAATTGTATTTTAAACTTGTTTAACAATTCAAACTTGAATAAATTATATATAAATGAATAAATAAAAGAAAATAGAAATCATCCCTACAAATAAAGAACACTGGGCTTTGTCAAGGAATGGCAATGTCAAAGCAAACTTATATAGTCATATTTTCTCTTTAGCATTGGAACATATCCTTTTGGTTCTCTTTATTGCTCCTTTTTTTATTATATTTATCAAATACAAGAGTAATTTTATGGTGTAATTTACTATAGTGTATGATCTAGCTTGACAACAAGCAAGTACACCTTAATAATCTGTCTTTTGAGTCATTTGTGTTGAAGTAGTATATATTTGATTTTGTTAAAGTAATTTATTAACATAGGTTTCACTATGACAAGGCCATTGTGTTATACCTACAATGATAAATAAAGGACCAAGTATTCATAAATGTCTCCTATATACATGTGAAATTTGAATATGGATACACTATTTGATGAAATCCTATCACAAATGGTTTTTTTAACCAAATTTCAAAAATAAGATTAATAATTTAAACCCATAGGCATTTTATGGAGGTACTCTTTGATGAAGTGTAAATTTGGAGATTCTCTTTGATGGAATCTAAAACTGGATATTATTTTTATGGAGGTCTTATTTATTGAGTAATTTTTGTTAGTTCTTCATCTTAGATGTTCTACCAATTTATGAGTCGAGAAGCTTTGACAAATCAAATTAATTCTAGAGAGTTATAATAAGTTCAAAGTTATTCTTAATTTAACAAAGGTTCTAAACATTTTTACCCTCTTTGGAGGGATTAAAAAATATGTAGGTTATTTACATAGTTTGTTTTTCCTAAAGCTTGCATAATAATTCAGAACTGTTAGTTTGTAAAATTTTGTTTTCGACTATTCAAGGTGGAGTTTACACCAAGAGGCATATGAAAATTTTTATATTTTTAAACTAGTTCTAGTTACTAGAAAATTAAGGTAGATTATTAATTGATAAACTATGAAAAGGATATGGACAAACAATAAGTTTTTGGGATCAAATTGGCATCAAATAATCAAGAAGTTATGATATCATCCATGAGTAATGTCAATTTTCATATCAAATTAGCATCTAATAATCAATAATCTATAGTATAATCCATGAGTAATGTCTATTTTTGACTTGATTCTTAGACTCATCATCACAACAAGTATGATGCCCAATTATCAATTACCAATTGTCACATCATATTAGGATAAGTTCATTGGCTAAAATACTTGGCCATAGTGCTCGTGCTACTTGCTAGCATATCCTATGAAGGAAGCTATTATTATTGTTCACCATTGACCCAAATAGATATATGGGATGAGAAAAGTATGGATGAAGAAAATTTAAAGGACAAAGATCCTTAGAATATAAACCAAAATCTCAACAAAACCCATGAAAATTACAAATAATATATGATTCTAAAGAAACAACTTATTATAAAATATACAATGGTAATATTTGGTTGATGCTTTTCTTAAAACTCTCATGTAGTCACAAATAAGGATATGTAGCCTTACATCTTTGAATAATTACTAAAACCCCAACATGGTTACTTCTCTCTTAGGATTGCTAGTATAAACATAGGTCTAAAATGTGATGGATGAATGCTAATAAACTCTAACAGAGCCCTGATAATATTTATAGTTTCTCAAAATATAAAATTAAGTATGTCTCTTGACCTCTTACACATGCCCCCATATTTGAAAGGGGTCTCTATTTCATGAATCTTACCATCAAACCTCCTCTACATCTTTTGCCAGCAACATATTTCCAACATGGCATAGTTTTGTAACATTTTACCTTTGCTCAAAGCCTTCTTCTCTACCCAATTGTCCACCTTCAACTTGTCCTTCCTACTACTATTTCTTTGAGCTTTTGTGTAGTAAAAAGTTTTTTCTTCTTTTGTTGGTTCACTTTTAAAGTACTATGGTTTTGGGTTTTTTTTGGTAATGGTTTATAAGTTTGTAGCTTTATCATTTAGATTTTTTTTATGGTTTATATTTATTTTTCCTTTTGATATGTGTAAATTTTACATAAAAATAAAATATAACTAATACAACAAAGGTATTCATAAATTTATAATAAATTTAACTTTTATTTTTATGTATCAACATTATAAATATAAAATTTAATAAAACCTATTTAATTATTTTTTAACATCAGTTAATTATAATTATAATTAAAATATAGTTATATGTTTATTATATAATTATTAATACTTTATATAATTTTATTAAAACCTATGATAGATTATTTTTATTATTTAATATTTAAATAGGTATATTATATTTTAATTTTTTTTAAGTAGAAGTTTGAATGTTTTATTATATTGAGAGGTATAACCTAGAATGGTAATCTCATGGTGAGAATAACAATGATCACTCCAAGGAAGGAATAAGGTTAGAATAAAGAACCTGGTGATGCATGGCTATGATCAAACCTTTTTCAAATAAGATTTACTTCACGTAGAAAGGTATGAAAAGTAATTATAGATGGTGGTAGTTGTGAAAATATAGCTTCTAAAGAAATGATAGAGAAACTAAATTTACAATGTGAAAAGCATCCTAATCCTTATTAAATTTCATAGTTTATGAAAGGGAATGACGCTATAGTAGATAAAAAGTGCCTAATCAATTTTTCTATAGGAAAGACTTACAATGATGAAATATGGTGTGATGTTATTCTGATGGATGCATGTAATTTTTTATTAGGGAGACTATGGAAATTTGATAGGAAAGTAATTCATGATGGATAAAAAAACACCCACACTTTTTGAAAAGGTGGTACAAAGGTAGTTTGCCTTTAATATATCCTTAAAAAACTTCCTTATGTTTTTCAACATTTGGCAAACCATAAACTAATTATTGTGATTTTGGTAACTTCAAATTTGTAAAATTTAATATCCATACCTAAGATGCCATAACCAACTTTTGTCTTCATATGCCATATTTGCAAGTGTATTATTATGTTCTATAGAACTCAATGGGAACATCCTAATATTAAATATAGTTACAATTGTAACAACCTTATTTCTTTGATTCTTGTCATAAATTGTGAACTTTAAATCATCAAAACAAACCTTATATAGTTATTTTCACATAATTGTCCAAAACTTAGGAAATTATCTTTAAACTTTGGGATATAATAAATATCATTAACAATTTTCTTACCTTTTGTAGTATTCAAATTCATAATTCCTTTTGTTGCAACATCCAAAGATTTATCACCACCAAGTTTGATATTGGTTTTAAAAATTCTATCCATTATAGAAATTAACTCATTATTCCCTCACACCTAGTTGATATAACTAAATATAGATACCAAACCTCATTAGGACTATTTTCAGCTCTGCCATATGAAATGAATAAATTACATGGATAAGCATCATAATCCTCATTATCATAATTAACAAATCTATTTTCATTTCCTTCTTTCAATCTACATTGCCAATCAAAGTGACCATACATGTGATAGTAATAGCATTGACTATATATCCTATCAAATATACCTCTACCTCTTCCTCTTACAGTTAAACCATCTCTTATACCTTTGTATCCTCTTGAATAATTGTAATTCATATCTTTTCTTTATCTTTGATTGATTATGCTACTGCCTTTTCATTTTATATGATTATTTTTGTTGGTAGTGATAGCATCATCATTATTTATGATATTTAATTTTGAGGCAAAAACCTTCTCATCTATTTTATTTAATGTGTCCTTTAGCCTATCCTCATGAGACATAAGAGTTCCCACTAGGTATCAAACTTACGAGTAGTTAAATTTTTACTTTATTCACCAACTTCACATGGAGCAACAAATGCAATTAGCTCAATAAATGATGGCAACATGGTTCTAACTTGGTGTGAGATTTAACACATTTTTTCACCACAACCTAATTGTTCAACAATTCTCTAATTATTGCTATCTTGTCAACTACATCATTTACTCTTATACAAAAATCACCCACATTGTCAGCCTCTTGCATCTTTAAAATCTAAATTTTTATCTTCAATGTTTACAATCTAACCACTTTGACCTACTCACTACCTCAGTAAGCTACTTCTAGAGTCTTCTAGGCATCCTTGGCTACCTTTGCACCTAAAATTCTTGGAAATAGGATATCCTCGAGAGATGTTTGTATATGAAAAAAAATATCTTGAATTCTTCTTCTTAGATTCCTTTTTGTCTTGTTTATTATTTATCTAGAATAGTGAACCCATCAGTTGGTTCATCACAACAACCAATTTCTACAATCTTCCATAATTATTTTCCTATCAAATGAGTAATCATGTTGATGCTCTAATAATCATAGCCATTACAACTAAATTCTAGAATGGAAAGATTGTTAGAGTTTGACATGATCAATTGTTAGAAAGATCTGAAACAAAATACAATAACCCAAACCAAACTGTGATACTAATTGAATATTTCTAAATATATAAAATAAAATATTGTTCACAATAAAGATATAAAACAATAAACTCATGTAACCAATTATGCATTATGCATAACCAAAAAAATCAGAAACAATAAAAACAAAATTCCTTCTTCAAATTCTTTAACTCATTCCCTTTAATTAAAAAAGATCAATTACAATGGCTTTATTTTAAAAAATGCATTTTAATATATTCGAACAAATTATTCCAAGTTCACATAAATAATAAAAATAAATAGTTATTTACATAATAAAAAAATAACCTATTTAAAAATTTTAATGACTTTATTATTCTAAAAATAGTTTAACTGAATATTAAACTGATTATTAAATAATTGCATATTCTATTTCACAATTTTATTTGATGTAGAACTCAGACTTATCATCACTTTAACCAACAGTTTTCTTCTTTTAAATTTTTTATACTATATTTTTCACTTTACATTTATTTGTATATCAAATATTCACCAATTTCTCTTTATAAATTAGATAGGATTTATTGACAAAATTGATTCCACTATTTCATTTTTCATTTCAAATTTTTATTCAATGTAAAACTCAGACTTAGCATCACTTTGACCAATAGTCTTCCTCTTTTAATTTTTTTATACTATATTTTTCAATTTACATTTCTTTATATATCAAATATTCACCAATTTCTCTTTATAAATTAGATTGAATTTATTGACAAAATTGATTCCACTATTTTATTTCCTTCACATTTCTTTATAATTAAAGTGTTTATCAATTTCTCTTTGAAAAATAGATCATGCCATGCTATTTTATTTTGACAAAATTGACTAGCACCTATGCTTTATATTTAGATAAAAACATTTCAAGAAATCTTTATCTGTTTTGAAAACTTATATGTAAAGGAATTTATATTGAATCATTTACAATTTATGAAAAAACAAAGAAAAATATCATTAATTTCAGTGAACATATGTAACTTGCGTAAATTGAATTACAATTATATGAGAGTACGCCAAAACCTCTGCACCCTAGTGACTTTTATTCAATGGGTTGGATCAACTTCTATCAATGAAACAATCTATACAATGGTGTCAAATATGCAGGTGTTATAGTATGGGACTAAGAATGTTGAATGACAACTTTTTTGTACCAATAAACATAGAGAAAATATTTAGCTTCCAAAACAATAAGTTGAAATCAGCAATATAGTGATATCAGTAGCAGCGTGTACCTTATGGTCTCTATGAGTGCCAAAATTGTTGCAGTAGAGTATCACTAACAGTAGAAGGGTGAATGCCAAATTTGGTAATTTAATAGTGTACCTTATACTCTCTGAGCTGAAATCACTATTTATTCATTTCTGGCAAACATATGGTGATTAGAGTGTAGGACATTGTGTCCGTACATGGATGGAAAAAGTGCGCTTGAAGTCCTGCAAAATCTCATCTGTACGATCTTTCCCAAACACTCTTTCTGTAGCAGGAGCTCATCCATAGTCCATGACATTATTCAAGATTCTTGGCACCTGCACCTTTGGTATAAGGTCTGGAATTTCACGCTTTACCGGCCATTTTTACATATTATGGTCATATTTTACAATTAAAAATAGATACTTAAAGTCATAAATTTATATAGGCTTAGTTTGATTCAAACTATAGATTTGACAATTTTAATTATTAATAAATCTTAAATTTTACTTATAGTTAAATATATTATTATATTTGAAAGATTTATGAAAAAAAATGTGTAAATTTTTTTAATTATTATATTGGATCACACTCCATGTATCATTATCAGTTTGTGAGAATGAAATGAGTTGTTCCAAAACTCATTTCATTCTCACCCCTGATAATAGTTCACAGAGCATGATCAGAAATATTAATTTAAAAAAAATTCACAATTTTTTCTAAAAATCTATCACATACTTCATGATCTGTAAAAATAATAATATTATTATAAAAAAATTATATTATTTTTAAAATTTATAATAAAATAATTTTGAAAGTAGTTTTCTTTGAAGTCAAATTTAATAATTAAAAATTTTTAGGAAAATATAAAATTTTAGAATGTATTCTATTATTTTTGGAATTTATAAACAAAAATCCTTCCCTACTCCGACTTGCCTATCACAATTCAATCGTTTTAACACCAAATGAAATTACAGAAAGATTATAGGTTCCCAAGAAATTACTCACCATGGGGATAATCATGGACAGAGGCAATGTCAATAGCTTCGAGCTGTCAAGTTTGAATAAAATCTGGACCAATTAAGAGAAACCCAATATCTAGGATTTACTTCAAACTTATCAGGTGGTATCTACTCATTAAAATTGCATTTGGTATTAGATAAGGTTTCATAAGCCTCTTTGAATATTGTTTATTGTCCATTTAATTGTTCTTGCGTTAAAATGGATCATATAAATTAGTTTTGCAGCGTATACCACATGAAACTATTTATTTTCTATTTGTTTACCCTATTTGCACGATGTCATAAATTTGCAGTGTATACTACATCTAAAATTTATGCCATTTGTCATTCACCTACATTTTTGCTTTGTTCATTTTTATCCCATTTTTCATTTCCATTTTTTTTAGAGTTTGCATAAAAAATTAATTGCATGTATGTATTGTATATTTGCTATATCATGATGTATATTTTACATAATATCTGTAGGTAAGCTATACACTATCATGTACTTCACTAGGTTTTTGGTGCCTAAATCTATTCATGGTTTTTGGAATGAAGCATAAATTGTGAGCATGTATCAATGCCAATAAGTATGTAGTGATTTTTTAATTTAATATAATTTATTTTTATATTTATAACCAAAGTATCAAAATTAATAATATGTCATAAATCTGTTATTATTATTTTTAGTTATGCATTAATGTAGTGTTTATAATCCCTTATCGTATGTCTTTTTTAGTCATCATTGTCTCTATTGAGAGCATGTGTCGACTATTGTAGATAATATTAAATAATATTATGTTAAAAGTAAGTTTTTACCTCAATAAAACATATGATTCTATTTAATGTAGTAATATCTTATATTTTATAAGGACACTTTATTGGGCAAACCTGATATTTGTTTTATGGTGGGGGTGGGGTTTGTATTCACCCATGTGAAGAGTAAGGGATAAATGTTATGATTTAATCCTCACATGTGGGTTTAGTGGTCCACATTGAATTATTATTTTATTAGAATATGTGTGAAAATAATGTGGATAAAATCATGTAAGTGATTGTTACATTACGTAACAATCACATTGGAATCAGAGTGATGATATTTGGTATATTTAGGAGAGAGCTTGTAGAAGATAGTTGGACATTTTTAGAGAGATTTTTTAGAGATTAGATATTTAGGAGAGAGCTGGTAGAAGATAGTTGGACATTTTTAGAGAGATTTTTTAGAGATTAGACTGAGGAACATCTCCTTGATTAAAGGTCACATATCCCCTATAAATGTAATACTCTCATATGAATCAAATAATGAATTTGTGATGGAACCCTATTTTGTGCTTTGCACATTTGAGCTTTGGCTCTTCACCAAAATGGAGGTGAAATTTCGGTGCTAAACAAGAGAGATATTTAAGCCTAGTTCATAAAAGAGCACTCATTGGGGGAGCTCAGTGTAGATGTGACATGCATAAGACCATTGACAAGATCACTTATGAGATAAATAAAATAATTCCTCTTGATTATAATTGATGCAAATCTGGTATAGAAGCTCAAGCTTAGCTACTAGGTATGAAAATATGTTTTAGGTTGAGAGACATTACCAACAATAGTAAATCGATGTTGGCTATTTTATATTAGATAGATGAAACAAGTTAGTGGTGGTATCAACAAGAGAGAATGGAACACACATACATACATACATACATGTGTGTGTGTGTGTGTGTGTACATACGTACATGCATGCATATATACATACATACATACATAAAGGCATGTGTGTGTGTGTGTGTGTGTGTGTGTGTGTGTGTGTGTGTGTGTGTGTGTGTGTGTGTGTGTGTGTGTGTGTGTGTGTGTGTGTGTGTGTGTATACATACATACATACATACATGTGTGTGTACATACGTACGTGCATGCATACATACATACATACATACAAACATAAAGGCATATATATGTGTGTCTGTGTCTGTGTGTGTACATACGTACGTGCACGCGCGCACACACACACACACACACACACACACACACACACACACATTCACTTGGGAGAGATTTGACATAATCAATAAGTTCCATAACCTTTGGAAAGTTGACAAGGCTATAGAATAATATGATGCATGTTTCCTATGCTTATATAAATACGTAGTATACATTAAATATATTATATGAGCAAACATTCAACTACCATTGGGAGAAAGGTTTGAACTTTTTAGAAGCTATGATAAGAGATCGATTGCCAGAGCAAGAAGTCACAAAAGTTAAGTTTCAGGAACAATAGAAGGACCCAAAACAGACATGAAATAAATGTTTTTTCACAAAACATAGAAAAGCTATTGTGGAAAAAAAAACTCTCAAAAAATGGATGTCTAAGTGAAAATCTATGTCTTGACCCCATAATCCCATAAATGGTGAACCAAAGCAAGGCAAACATCATGTAGGAGAAAAACAAATGAGACATCAAATTTGGCACTCCTTGTTTAGCCTATTCTTATTTATCACCATAGTATTAAAAAATGGTAGCCATAATGGTGGATGAGGTATAAAATAAATTAATGAGGCTAAAAGGCTACTACAATGGTGTCCTTATGGTTGATGTGGAGGATTTCTATGTGGGACATTATTCCTCCTTTCCTTTTAACCATAGGGTTTCTTCAGCTACAACTAAGTTAATGGACATGAATCAGATGATGGAGTGAATGCTTTGAAGATTTTGTGCCTCAATTGAGGTGTTGGTTTTCCTAGCTATATTGTATTATACATTTTTTTTGGTTCTAATGATAGTATTTTTCCCTAGATGGTTGAGTGTTCTCAAATCAGCATTTGCCCATTTGGTTGGTGTTATTCCTAGTTTGGTTTGGTTGGTTTCTTTTTGTTACCAACCAGTTTTTTATTGATCTATTTTATTTTGGTTGGTTCATACGAATCATGCATGAACTTACTTCTTATATTTTTCAAATTATTTTGTAATATTTTTGAGTTTTTGTGTAAAACAAATGGTGAGGGACCCTCAACCTCTATCTACATATCAAAAAATTAATAAAAGTTATAAATAAATCATTATAAATTAAAAATGAACCTCAAATTTAATTTTACAACAAAAATTTACAGCATTTTTTTATAAGGACTTTCTCCAAAAACTCATTCAAATATATGAATTAAATGATGACATAATTGTGGTAGCCCATACCAAATGTTATAAAAATAAACTGCCATCATATGGTTGGTACGATGAATTAATTAAAATATTAATTTAAATGGTTTTTAGATATATGTCAAATAATTTGGATGTATTTTCTATGTAAATAAAAATATTTAAATACTAATAAAAAAATTAAACAATTATTATTTTCATAGTCCACAATATGACAAAAAAGGCTTTAATGCTTAAAATTTTTAACACATGTCAAGAGTATTATTGAAAATTTGAAATGATTAGTTTGTCATTCCATTTGGGAAAATCATATAATTATTTTTAGATTTAAGATGTTGAAGTGAAATATTTTCTTTATATTTGATTATTATTACTCATAACCTTTGAAGAATTTGATAAAAATTTGTTATGTTGTGTAGGTTTTATGGAATTTATGGTTAGAGAAAATGAGGATTTTGGGTAATGTGACTCAAACTCATTAAAATTTTAATTTTGTTAATTAACATGACTCCAAATCATGATATTTATATTGTGTATAGAGGTTTTTGAGACAATTATAACATGAGTATATGTTGTTCAGGTAGCATTTGGTTGTTCAAGTTGATAATATTTGTTTTGATAAAAGCATGTCTACAATAGTTCTTGGTAACACCCCCTTATAGATTTATATTTATATTAGAGGTGGAATAAATTAATAGGGAAGTGATTTAAAATAATAGATTTAATTAAAAAAAAACCATGATAATGACATCCATTATCATGAATTGCAATTCATCTCCTTGAAGAGTGTGGGATGAAATTGACACTAAAATATTGAGAATGACTAAAGAGAAGGATTTCATTATAATATGAATTAATTTTTTTTTATAAGGTTAACCATCTTTGGAATATTTTAAGCAATTTTTTCTAGAAAAGGTTTTGTTACATTTTTTACTTATCCTCTTATATGGATACAAAGCATGTTTTTAATAATAATAAATTGGCACAAGTTAAATATTATATTCAAATTAAAAAATATATAGCTTAAAAGGCTTACGTACATGGAACATAAATGTTTCACTAATGGTTACATCAAATCTGATATAAATTGCATCATCTATGAAACAAATTGTATCACCTTTGGTGTAAATTACATCATGTGTTACTTTTTCATTTTACATAAAAAAATATTATAAAATAAACAATTATAAAATAATAAAATTCAACAGCTCTAATACATTTGTTGATGTATTTTTTACTGATTCACATTGCATCAATAAAAGTTCCACCAAGAAGGATTACACTAGAAGGTATCTTGCATGTGTGCCTCTTGCACAAATTACGTCACATAAATTTTTATATCAAACTATAGAAAAATAATTATAAGGAGTGTTCAT
>JARHVA010000182.1:5382500-5405000 GCA_037957365.1 Torreya grandis
AGCAAAGTATCCTAGAAAAGGAACTCAGAATGAGACATCTTTTTTTCTTACTTCTTACAACCATAATTTCTTATTCCTTACTTAATGTACATGAATCCAAATTTGGAAAGATACAACTTTCCATGGATGAGCCTCTACAAGCCTTGTTCTTGCTAACTAAATGCACATAAATTTTTTCAACTAACCTAGAAACCTCAAAAACCTAAGGAAGAGGCACCAAATTAATCATACACACTTTTTAATTATCCTTACTGAGGGATTCCATAATAACTATTGAAGGCAAATCAAGATTTCTTTCTATAAAATTGTAAGAAGTTCTTAACTTGCCTCTATACACCATGCAGACTCCACTTTACACTTGGAGTTTTAATAAGAATAAAAAAGATGACATATTTTGAAACATTTTTGGCCCTTGAAGAGAATCCCCTCATAATCTAACGTTTCTAACAAATATCTACCTTTAACTTTTGGATCAATAATTTTAGGAATGTCTTGAGAAATATTCATGCAATCAAGAATAATGGCAAAAGTTTTTTTTTGATAAATTAAAATAATAACCTTTAATTTCTAATAGATCACCCAAAGATCCCCCAAGAGCTGACAATCTAGACTCTGGCTAAAACTAGAGAGGAAGATATGATAGTCGTAACTAGATGGCCTTGAGAAAGGTTTTCAATTAGAAGATTAAAATTTGGAAACTAGGGTTTCATAAAAAGGTGTTGATCACAGCGCCAAGATTTAGCATGTAAATTTTTATTATGATCAACAAGTTAATAAAAAACCACAATAAAATATCCTCTAGCACAGGATTAAATTTTCAAACTACCCTCCAAAATAAGCTTCTAATAATTTTAAATCCATTGATGAAGAATAAGAAGGGAAGCCCAAAACCTATCAAATCAGCACACCAAAACCATTTTCATATACCAATCCTCAATTTGTATTACCTCCTTAAGAGACTCCTCAAAATTAATAAATGGATAATCCTTAGCTACACTCAAAACCCTAGGTCGGTCATTATTGTTAACCAAAGATCCAAATGAGGCCCTAGCTGCACAAAAATCCTTATTAACTAGGGTAGATGGCAACCCCACCACCCCAACACTCTCCTTCCCAACCCCATTCCTGTCAACACACCAATTTGATGAAAAATTCACTATAAATTCCTCTCATCCATAAGAGAAGGTGGCACCCTTTGATCATCAAACTCCACCTAAATCTCCTTCAATTGTGGTTGATTTTCTATTGATTGTAGACTAGCATACCGATCCATCCCTTTCATAACATGGCCATTTAGATTGGAAATAATCCTTATATAAATATTTCAGAAATTTCTCATCATCAACATGGCACAATATCTTATTATTATTAATAGGGGTATATTTTTCAATAATTTTCATAATTACTCTTGTTGTGAACATACAATTTCATTTAGACTTTGCATTAACAACATATTAATTTTATTATCATGAAATGTAGTATCAAGTCTATAAACTAGTTTTGTGATGATCAAGAGAGAGGTTTATATTTGGCATGGCTTGTGTCATGTAATAAGAACTATGAAATCCAAAAATGAGATAAAAATATCTATGATCAATCCCTCAAACATCAACATGACTAGAAGGTGATTGTATTCATGGTTTACTATGTTATTTTAAAACATGAATCATTAGGATAAATTAATTTATGGTTTATTATTTTTTTTGTTTCTTAAAAACCTATTGTATTTGTATTGATATTGACTATTCTAGCTTCTATAGGAATGTTTTCAATGACAAACTAATAAGGAAATGGGGGGGATTGTTATCTAATATTGGATAGATAATTCGACTTGTGATTATAAACAATTTATGAGTTCTCTTACATAATTATATGAATTTTTTAAAGGATGAACATGAATTTATAGAGTAATTCATGACATATTATGAATAATATTTTTAGGATCAAAATGAATTTAAAGATTACTTTATGATATCCTAGATAAATAATAATAATGTTTGTAATTCATTATTTTCTTATGAATTATAATTCATTTTTTTGATATTTTTTAGACATTTTCAACTTAAATTTGGGTGATTTATTTTGTATCACTAACTTTGAATAATTCACTTTGCTAGAAGAATATAGTAAAAAATATTTTTTGATTTATTTAACTCTAATCAAGATACAAATACATCCATTCACTTATAACATTTATATATAAAAAATAATTTCTAATTTCTAATTTTAATAAAACATGGAGTGGAAGAGAGGGAATGGTAAAAAAAATCAAATTGAGTAGTGGATGAGAATATCCGCATGACAAAGATGGAGGAGACAAAGATGGTGATCTAGACAGATCTAAAAAGGATGATAAGTGACATGTTTGCTTTTCCTCTTAGTTATATAGACTAGATTTTGTAGGGGGCTTGGGATGGTCCTACTTTTATCAGTAATTTGAGAAATGAGAAGAGATGGAGACTACCCTATATAGAAGAAATATTTTGGCCTGAGCATCATGTGAAAGTTTCTAAATTGATCTACGAGAGGCATATACATTATTTGATTGATGTTTTGACAAGGAAGGTGGTCCTCTAGTTTCACCATCATTTATCATCTCTATTTTAACCTCTTGGGCATGTACAAAACATTAGATAAATTATAAAACCAAGATTTACCTTAGGTACAGACTAAGGTTTTATTGTGATCCATCAAATGGCCCCTTCAGGTGACCAACACTTAGAATGGAAGATTAACTTCTTGCTAGGGGTTTATGCAATGGTTTTATCTTTGTGTTGTGTGAAGAAAGAAAAAAGAGGATGTTTTAGGTTTTGGTGATGATTAGCTAGATTAATTTGTTTGAAGACCATTTCTAAGATGGTGATGGTTCAAGGTGGAAAGTAAGAGCCCTTCATTTAGATTGAAGTGCTAAAGATGGTAGGTAGTTCCTTCTAGCCATGAGGGCTGATCACATTGATTTTATGTTTTCTATTTAGATGGAGTCTTCCATTATATTATGGACCACTCTCAAAAACATGGACTTGTTGGGTATGAATAAGGGTCCCCCTTCATTTGGTCATGTCATGTTTTGGACCTCTTTTGAAGGCTATTGATATGATTATGAGGGCCAAAAATAGTAGATTAACCATGGTTTTAAGGAGGAAAAAGTAATACTTGGTTGTGAGTGGATGGGAGATATAAAACCACTACAAGAAGTCTTCTTGTTTATTCTTTATGGATTCTATCAAGTTATCTAGACTTGTTGGTTTGGTTAAGTTTGTTGGAATAAGTTTTAGTCCTGGGAAGTATTGACTAGAGACCTGGGCCTCTTTGCTAATTAACTTTGGATGGTCCCTATACTAGTTACTTCTTTGCTAGTTATATTCTTGTAATGAAATAGAACTAAATTTTGAGCCCTAGGTCTATTGATTCATTATCCTAGGATGGTTTTCCATCCATCTAAAAATGGCAAAAGTTAAAATTATGGAATGTTGGGTCTTTAGGTGGGTTTGAAGGGTAATTTTAGATATTTAGGCTTCATGATCCTGTAATTAAGAATGGTTATCATTCTATCTAAAAGTGAGATATGTTTTATCCTATTGGCTTGGGTACTTTGGGGACTTTGAAGGCTTTTTGGAGATTTTACATAACTAAAACTCATGCCCATTTAGTCGAGGATGGTTGTCGATCCATCTAAAAAAAAGGATGCTTTATTAGTTTTTGGTCCTCTTGGGGACACCACAAGTGTTGTCTCCCTCTATTTAAATCTTAAAATGGTTACTGGTCCACTTAAAACCAACAAGTGTTTTTTTCCTTTGGTTTCAGTTGGAGTTTGAGTCCCCTAGGGACGTTGTAGGTTTTTTGGACACCTGGATCTTCTTCTATATCCAATATATTTTTTAATCCAATCATAATTTATGTTTTAGTTCTTTGGTCATTCTAAACATTAGGGAATCATGTTTATTTAGTCCATGATGGTTTTTAGACCATCTTAAAATTGGTAGGGTCTTAATCTAGGTTATTGTAGTTTTTTGTGATGATTTTTTGGGGGGTTGGGTCTTTGGGGACCTTAAAGGATTTATGGAGACCTAGACTTCATCTATGTTCAGGCTAGTTCTCAATTTATCAAAAATCATCTAGTTGGTCCCCTAGTGACCTTGATGATATCCTGAGACCTGGGCCTCATTTAGCCAAGGCTAGTTTTTGGTTCGGCCAAAACTTACTAGTTGTCACACTATTTAAATGCAATAATGGATCATCCTCTATTCATTCTTGCATCCAGTCAAAATTAGATGTTTCATTTGTGTTGGAGTCCTCTTTGGGACCCTGTGGTCATTTTTGGCTCTTTAATTTTTGGGTCTCTACCAAGTTCTACCTCTACTTTTTGGCAGAGTTATTTATTATTTATCTTTAGACTACCAAGGGGAGACCCAAACCTCCCATTGTGTCTAAGGCTACTATATACACCAACTATTAAAGATGGATTTAATCTAGTCTAAATATTTATTTATAAAGAATTTATTTTGTGTTGGCCTCATGAATACATGTCATTGAAAGATGGACTACTTGATGTTTATTCTCTTAAAATGGTTTAATTCATATTAGAATATTCATAGGTATTTAAATATATATTATTTTGGAAAAAAAACCATAAGAATATTAAATTATATTATGATTCATTGGAAAAGTTAAAAAACTCTAGATACACATTTTTTCGTACATTAAAGCTTCTCAAATGTTTATTTGGTAAAAATAAAAATGAGAAAGAAGATTAAATATCTTGTTTGAAAAATTGTTCCAATATTTTACATGTGTGATTGTATGTGGGATCTACATGCATTTTTATCTACATGAAATCCTCTCATATCCTTATTGGGTAAAAAGCTAAAAAAGAAAGAACATTAAATATCTTGTTTGAAACTTTAGCCCTCTATTTTACATGTGTTATTGTATGTGGGATCTACTAGGAATCCAATGCAATATTATGTTGAAATGAAGTTATTTTAAAGTTATTTTGGTGTTACTCTATTTTTGATTATTTATATTTTGTATCTATTAATTCAACACATTAAAATATTATGTATTTGCTAAAATGTGGACACAAAAGGTTTATGTTTTATAGTGCCTATGGATATTAGATAAAAATTCAATAAGAAATCAAGACCTTACCCAAAATTTAGTCTTATTGATCATTTATAAACCCTAAAATTTCTCTTGCCTCAGGTTACGTTGTTAATTTAGATCCTTCCATATTTTGGTTTTACTATTGTATTTATAGATTATAGTTATGCATATTATCAATTTTACTACAATGATAGAATAATTTTAAATTATAATTATGTCTTCTATTTATTGTTTATTTCCATATTTACTCTTGTTGTGAATATACTTTACATTAACAACATATTAATTTTATTATCATGAAATGTAGTATCGACTCTAAACTAGTTTTGCGATGATCAAGAGTGGTTTATCTCTGACATGGGTGCTTATGTCATGTGATAAGAACTATGATATCCAAAAATTATCTAAAATTATATATATGATCAAGCACTTAAACATCGACATGATTAGAAGGTGGTGGTATTCATTTTTTACTATGTGATTTTGACACATGTATCAATAGGATAAATTAAGTTATGGTTCAGTAATTTTTTTGTTTCTTTAGAACCTATTGTAGTTAAATTGATATTCATTTTTTTGCTTATAAAGGAATGTTTTTAATGACAAACTAATAGTGGGCGAGGGGGTTGGGAGGTGAAGGAATGTATCTCTAATCTTGGTTAGATAATGCAACTTCTTTGTGATCATAATTATGAGTTCAACTACATAATTCTATGATTGTTTTTAGGATGAACATGACTTTATAAGGTACTTCATGAAATATTATGAATATTATTATAATGAACATGAATTTAAAGAGTAATTTATGATATACTAGATCAATAATAATGCTTGTAATTCATTCTTTTCTCATGAATTATAATTCATTATTTATTGAAATTCACTATTTTGATATTTCTTATACATTTTAAACTATAAGTTTATTTATTATTTTGTATTAGTAAATTCAAATGAATAACTCACTTTGATATAAAATATGTATTCAAAATTATTTTTTTGTTTCCTTCACTCTAATCAAGATGCCGATGCATCCATTCACTCATAAAATTTCATTACAGAGATTATTTTTTATGTTGAGCACATGAATAAAGGTCACCAAAAGATGGATTAGTTGATGTTTATTCTCTTAAAATGGTTTAAGTCATACTAGATGATACATGACTATTTAAACATATATGATTTTTTAAAAATATATAAGAATGCTGAATTAAAATATGAGTCATTGGAAAAGTAAAAAACTCCATATGGTCATTTTTGTCTACTTGAAGTCTTCTCATATGTTTATTGGGTAAAAATAAAAATAAGAAAGAGCATTAAATATCTTGTTTGAAAATTTATCCTACTATTTTACATGCATTATTGTGTGTAGGGTCTATGGGCATTATCGTCTACATGAAAGCTTCTCATATGCTTATTGGGTAAAAGTTAAAAAACAAAGAACATTAATTATCTTGTTTGAAAAATTTTCCCACTATTTTACATGTGTGATTGTATGTGTGCTTTATTAATAAAGCAATGAAATATTATGTTGAAATTAACTTATTTTATATTTCCTTTTGTTAAAGACATTGAGATCGTTAATAAATCATTCAATATATATGAGGAGATAAATATTTTTATTTGATTCATTGACCCAAAATTCAACATTGAAATTCATATGGGAAACCAATGTAATATTGCTTGTTGAAATTAAATTGTTTGATGTTTCCATGGATTAAATACATTGAGATAGTGAATAAACCATTCAAGATATTACGGGGAGATAAATACTTTTGTTTAATTATTTGACATAAAATTCAAGAGTGTAACTTCATATAGTGAAAGTGAATGTCAAACAATTGTTTACAAGGGTACCAATAAAAGTGTATCTTCCCTTACATGGCAACATATTGTTCAAACCTTACTTCATTGGGTAAAACAGGTTATTGAAAATCCTCAAGACTCTTCAACTAGTGGATTAAACTTGGCCTCTCTAATTGAAATAATACATGTTGAGGTTAAAGATGGAACCTTGGTAGATTGTTAAGTTATTATGGAATTTTATATTAAATATGAGGTTTTTCAATAGAAAAAAAAATTGTTTACATAAAATATCAAATAATAAAATAATGATAAATATTAAAAACAAAACTTTATAAAGAGATTTTAACTACCTATAATCACTTATTTGGAGCTTAAATTCTAGAGGAGCTAGTGAGATTGCTCTATGCAAAAAATTGCAATGAAATATCAATGATTCCATTCATTTTTATTTATTTCCATAATTTGATTATTTTGATATTTATGTATACATAAAATTTGAATTATATTATAATCACACTTTATTTAATTATTATGGAGTGCTACAATATTTTTTATTTTGTCCAAAGGAAAAGAAGTTTAATTCCTGTATCACATTTTTGATGTCTCTATAACATTTTTTTTAAGAAATAAATCTCTTTTATAAACATTACACTTAGCATAACTATAATGAGAGAAATAAAAAATGTGCACCCCTATGTTGCAAATAAAATTTATAGGATCAACCTATCATGCTCCATGTTATCCAATCAAATAACACTAAACATTTATCGTGGGTTATGCTACATTTATTATTATATTTATATCTTCACTCACATATTAGAGCTTTCTACTGATCATCCTCATACTTGGATAAAATTTAATCTGGCGTATCTCTAAAGATATTTATTTCCCTTTTGTATTATTATTTTATAAATAAGAATGTGTCATTTTAATTCTATTTTTTATTTAAAGTAATTATAATATGATATATTCTTTCTCTTCTCATATTTAATAATGATATGTCACACAGTTGTGCTAGTTATAATTTTTTATTAATGTCAAGTGTTCACACATCTCAAGTTTGCAATATTTGTGTTATAAATTTTAAGACATCTATTGTAACATTGTGATTAGAGATGATTCTTTTTTAAAAATTAAATGTTAAGTTCATTTCAAATTTTAGGAACTAATAGTATGCTCATTTTTGTAAAAAATTGATGACATGGTCATAAACAACATTGCAATGACTTAAGGACATAATGTTACATAGATGCAAGACTGATGACTCAATTATTCAATGTAGAGGACCGACGATTCATAATACCTTTCTTTTGGCCATATATCTTGATAATTTGTGCCATGACCTTTTGCTTAACAAGCTTAACTTGTATATCTTTTTTTTGATATATAATCTATTATTAAACAAAATATTGACAAGATATTGTCAACATTTATTTGTGTGCATAACAACTCAATAACATGCGCACAATTCATTTTTTTTTTCTCTATGGTATTAATGCTTGATATGTCTTAATATGAATATTCATTTATATATTACACAAATTGCAAGCAAAGCTCATTTCTTCAACATACGAACTTCTTCAGGACAACTCTAAAAAAATAATTATTCTCTCCCATTTTACATGATGAGGTTATATTTTATTTTGATTGCAATATTTACCACCTCAATGTTTAGCCATATCCTATTTGTTTCAAATAGTATATGAAAGTACCCTATAAATAATGCTATCAAAGAAGAAAAGATGGTTGGCATCTACCACTATAAGATAATGTTATCAAAAAAGAAAAAAGGGTCGGCGCCTACCATTGTGGACTTTAAAAGGGGCTTTTCTTTTCTTTTCCCTTTCAACTAGAAATTCAAGCTAACATAATCAATTATCATAAATGAGATTGTCAAAAAAGAAAAAAGGGTGGGTCCATTAAGCAATTGAGATCACGAACCTTTAAAAAGACTTTCTTTTCCTTTCTCTTTTTCTCTATAGAAATTCAATTTGAGTTTTCTAATTACTATAAATAAAATTGTCCAAATAATTGTTTTATTTTTATTTATTTATTTATTGTTGACTATTGCTTTACACAGTGATCTTAAACTAAAAGCCAAAAACTCATAAATATCCACTCTGACAAAATCGTCATAAACATAATCTTAACCTCAAAAGTGACCCTTTATATATATATATATATATATATCCAATAGGTCCTCTCCACAATGCACCCAGCTTCCTCATTTGATATCCCTGCACTCAAACCTATATATATCTTACAAAGGGATACTCACACTGTCGTACATCCGTGATCCATCCATTCAAAATTCTCCTCCTAACACAATTATGAGGCCTAACTTATTCCCATCCGTTCTGGGCGGTTGTACACACAAAAGTATTCAACATTCGAATCTTGAGATAGCTGCTTTACGGCGGCTTTGCCGGCTTTGTATGAAATATTCCCTCTGCTTTCAACACGACGTCTATAAAACCTCCGGAGAAATCGTCTTCTCCACAACAACACAAGCATGGCATCAATCCGCGATATTGTGTGCTCTAAACTGGCGTCGCTTCATGATAGTCTCAAGCAGCTGCACGGCTACAATGGACGACCCCATGAAAGGCTGGAACTGACCCTCCGCCGTTTCCGCGAGAGCGACTTGGACGACTTCTACGGGTGGGCAGGAGACGATGCGGTGGCTCGCTTCATGACGTGGGATGCTTTCGGCTCCAAAGAAAGCGCTAGGCAATTCCTGCTCACTGTGGTAATTCCGCACCCGTGGTTCAGGGCCATCTGCATCAACGACAAGGCCGTCGGCCACGTGCTCCTCAAGCAGGGCACTGGTATTCACAACTGCCGCGCTGAGCTCGGATACGCCGTTTCAAGAAACTACTGGGGCGTGGGCATTGCGACGGAAGCTGTGATGCGAGCTGTGCAAGCAGGCTTCACACAGCTGCCGGGGCTCAGACGCATCGAAGCGCTGGTGCTGCCCGAGAATCTCCCTTCGCAGAGGGTGCTCGACAAAGCCGGGTTTACCAGAGAGTGTCTGCTCCAACGTTATATCAAAATCAACGGCAACGTTCGAGACTGTATTCTCTACAGTTATGTTATACCAGCTACGTCATTCACCACTTGAAACGAGTGGCAGCACATAAATATATACTAAAATAAAATAAGATGACGTTAGATAGGATCTCCATCATACCCATGGTACGTACTAGTGTTTATCTCGTTTCCAATCCTACATGTGTAACTATTATTATAAATATTATAATATTATTATAAGTTTGTTGATAGGCATAAACAAGGTTTTGGCAGTTGAATGTAGGGAAATAATTTTTAAGGATACATGATATGTTATGGATTATGCGTTTATGTCTCATGTACTTAATGGAAAGTGAAAAAAAATAAAAAATAAAAAAATTTAAAGCAAGGTTTATAATATCAGTGCTAAATTTGGAGAAGCAGTTTTGTATAAAATTCTATTTTTATTATGAATTTGAATCTTTTTAATGATTTAGATAAGTATAATATGGTGGAATCATAAAAATTAGGAGTTAAGATAATATTAAAATTTTAATTGGAATTAATTAAGTATATGTAAAAGTAATTGATTATATATGGTAAAAGGTTAGTATTTTTTTTATTTGTATATTTTAATATCAAGGATATGATGTTTATTTTATATTTTTTTTTGGATCTATACTCCAAAAAATATAATGAAAGGAAGAAAAGAATTGATTATGTTATAAATATTGTGTTCTTTAACAATATATAACTGTGTTGGTAAAGTTTTTTGATAACCAAAAATTATACCACACATTTCAAATGACCAATACTATTGCTAAATTTAAATATTCTTTATTATAAAGCAAATTTATATTCTAAGGTTAAAAATAAACACATTCTTAAATATATTTTTTAATTAAATAATATACTAACAATTTATTTTTATTAATTTGTTATAAATAATTAAATAAGAGAAGATATAAATACAATAAGGTTTCTTCCAACATATATCAAGCAAATTACAACACATTTCTCTATTAAATTTTTATAAAATAGGGCTAAACGAATTGTTTCATGGTTACATAGTATTTAATTGAAAGAAAATATGAAACAATTAAATCATAAATCATATAATATAATAATTATATAAAAAATAAATAAAAAATTCATATTAATGTTTTATTCCATAATTATAGTGTTCCATTATTTTAGTGAAGATATTTTATAAAAAAAAGAGGACATGTATTAGATATATATTATCTAAACTAAAATAGGTATGTTTTACAAATAGAAAGGAAGAGAGAAGAAATGAAAACTTGCCATGTAAATTAAGAATGAAAATAAATAAATAATTTTTTACACTATTTTTTTTTAATGATTTCTTAAAAAATAAATTGAACATTAAATATGATTATTTTTAGTAGATTTATAATATTTTTAAAATAAAAATATGATTTTTTTAATAAAATCCTTTGTATTAACGTTTACATTCTCTTTTTCATCTTACATTCACTCTTCACCATAATCACCCCTCATCAAAAGAGAAAATGTTCCGGTTTAATTCAAATGTATTGTTCTAAATGCCTTGAGATATATTCCACCAATTTAGATTCATGTTTTCACTGGAAATCCACAATAATCTATTTATTTTTCTCTAATACTTGTTCTAAAATAATTGACTAATAATAAAAATAGAAACTGAACAGGGGCATTTCCCCCCTAGTCGAAGGCAGTAAAAATTTATCAAAAATGTTATTACACTTAGCACCTCATGCAAGATTGTTTTCAAATAACTCCCATTATACCCACATATTAAAAGATATTAAGACATTATTTCCAAATTAAATAGACACAATATTATCAAAATTACTTTTAAATAGGGCTTGCTTCACAAGATGATTGATCTCACTAATTTTCTCTATCAAGTCATTATGAATGCTTCTATCCTTTGGAAGAATATATACATTTTAGAAAATCCATATGGAAGACATTTTAAAATTGTTGTGGGTGTCATTCAGTTTGTATTTCCATTAGGATCCAAATAAACTATGTGTTAATGAGAAAATGTTATTAAAAATATAATAACTAAAGATAAAATGTTTTTTTAAATCTTTTAAAAGTTAATTTTTTTAATAATTTTTTTATGAATTTCTTATTAATTATGTAACACTAAATGTGATGGTGAAATAAATATAGAGGGAGAGTACATTAGCTAAAGAGTTTTAAACTATAATAACTTGTAGTTTTTAAAAAAAAATAGACCAATTTAATTTTAAAAAACACATATGACAATTGTTGCAATGAGAACCATGAAGGTTCACTTCTAGTAGCATAAAAAAAGATAAGCCCAATCATAATCTACACCATTTTCAAAATAATTTAGGTAACTTTCTCACTCTCTCCTAACATTATAGGTCGACACCTCCTTAGCCAAAGCCTATTGGTTGGGGAAACATGTCAAATTCACTCTTTTACATTGCAATGAATACTAATAAAAAAGCTTGATCTATCATCAAACATAGACATAAAACCTCAAATCCAAGATTCAAGTGTTGTGCTGTCAATAAAATGGTATAAGAAAATTTATATTTATGAAAAATATAGATCCATCAATATCAGTTGATGATTGAAGATAAGTAGAGAGACATGAAAAACATAACAAATTTTGATTAAAATTTTATGCACTAGGAAATAAATGATGATATGTGTGTTCAATTTTTTTTATTGAAAATCTCACTTTCATTAATACAAAAAGAAATAATACATTGCCAATCATACAAAAAAATATGAGTGGAAAGGTCTCACCCTAAAAAAACCAATTGAGTTAAAGAAGCCTCAAGAAGAGCATAGTCCATAAAAGGATACCATATGGCCAAACATTGATAAATAATTTAACTCAAGTGCACATACATAAAAAAAGATAAAGAAAAAAGAAAAAACAATAAAGAGATCATTAAGCATCAGTAGCAAACATGATGATAGGAAGAGGTAGAGGAGGCGATGGATCCTAAGGGTTTCCCCCACCCCTTGATCTTTGGGATCTTCATCAACTAGGGCGAGGTCCCAACCATTAGTATATTAGTTAATTTTAGTATCATTTTGTTGCTTGGAATCCTATCTGTAAAGAGATATGGGAAAAGACATCCATGAGAACTTATACTATAGGGAAGGCCTCCACCCCCTACCACCACCACTATATATGTAACCCCTATGAGATCCTCAGGGAGGAGATGCTTATCAAGAGGGAAGAGAAGCACTCCTCTAGCTTTAGGCATGTTAATTGTAAGATTAATGGCACCACCATCCATGTGTATGACCTTAGGGGGAATGTTTGGTAGGTGGATCTACAGTCTCACCACTAACCACACAAGGAACATTCTCCACTCATCTATGATGAGTTGTAAATGGTGGAACTCAAGCCAAACATTATCTTTTTGACCTTAAATTCAGAGGGTAACATTACCAATCACAATAAATTTTCTAGTCATAGAAAAGATTTTTTATATAACTTCATTAATAAAACATGTTATATTTCTAAATTTCAAAATCTAAAAAAAGTATATCAGTATGAAAAATCTACCAAAATCTATTATATCTTCTAAGAAGTAGAGAAGAGCCCCGTAAGGGTTTGTAAAGGTATGAATCCATCTTTAGGAAGAATGGGCATGAGGAAAAAATTAAAAGAGATTCTTAATAGATTATGGATGGTGATAGGATTGATAAGTGGGATTCAAAACCTTTATGTGTTTGATTTGGTCCCCCATAGGTAGACCTTGGTAAATAATACACTAATTGAAATGGGGTTTTTAGGATCAATACAAACTACCCAAATGTTATCAAAATTTTGAGCTCAAACATGATGGAGATGTTTAAGGGATCATTGATGATTAAGGGATTCAATATCAATATGTTGAGTGTAAAAATATTATAACCCAACCTAGATGAAAGGTGACATAATGACATAGCTATTAGCCAGCACCAATCCTTCCAATGGTGTAAGAAAGGAAACTCTAGCTTTGTGTAAGTACTCTTTAGGTATGGAACTGTACAATTTAAAAATAAATTTTTCATCTTCCTTATTTATATTGATCTTACAATCAACCATGTTCTAAGGAAGTCAATCCTAAGTGACTAAAGAAATTAAATGTTTTAATATATTTCATTGGTAGAAATTCATTTTATATACAAGACAAAATATGTTGGAAGATAACTTTCCTCAATTATAAATATCTCAACTGTAGATTAACAACTAAGTATTTTTTAATTTTGAACAATGTAACTATTAAAATAATGCTAACATTCTTCCTTTATTATATTATTTTTAAAAATATATATCTAAAATAGATCAAAATTCACCTTGCCAAGTGACTTTGTGAGTATATCTACTATCTATAATTCTATTGGGAAATGTTGGAGTTGAATTTATTAGTTCAAGGGTTTTTTGAAATGTAATAACAATAGACCTTAATGTGTTTGTTTATTTAATAAAAATTTGGATTCTTGACAAGCTTAACCACACCATGATTCTAATAGAAAAGAATTGGTGGTTGATCTTCAAGAATTTACATGTTAGATAGAATATGATGTATCCAAATTACTTCACACATAGATCCTCTTGTGGTATGATATTATGACTCTATAGATGAGAGAGAAACTATAAATTTATTCTTACTAATCCATGAAATTGACCTAGATCTGATATGAAATATATATCCTATACTTGATTTCTTATCATCAACACATCCTGCATAGTCTGAGTCTGTATAACCTTAAAATAAGAAATTTGAGTTCTTATATTATAGACCATAATCTCATGTACCTTGGACATATCTCAATTTTTTTTGGTTAAAACCTAATTACAATTCTTTGTCTCATGCATGGATCTTGAAAGATAACTTACATATCTTGTATGTTATATGTGAAGTAAATGAGACTCCCAATAAGTTTCCTATAGTGAGTTCCATCTACTTGAGGTGAATCCTAAAATTGCAATAGTTTCAAACCTTTTTCCATCAAAGTTGATAATGTTTTAAAATATATCATCTCATATTTATCAAGTAGTGTTTTGGCATATTTCATTTATGACATAAAAATGTGATTCTTCTTTTCCCATATCTCAAAGCCAAGATAATAATGAAGTGGCCCCAAGTCTATCATGCTAAAGTGTCTCTTCAAGTCATTCCTCAATTATTTGATGATATCATTTGAGATTCTAATGATCACAATATCATCCATAGACAAAACAAGAATGATCATCTATGTGCCTACCTTATTGATATACAAATTTGAATATGAGGGGTTACAAGTGAATCCATGCCATAATAGATGATCATCTATCTTAATGTACCATACCTTTGGTACTTGGTTATGTCCATAAAGTGATTTGATTAGATGACATAACCTTATAGATGTTGTTTGTTAATAAATCCTTCTAACTAGGTCAAGTACTCTTATTCATTGATATCACCATTCAAAAAAATCACTTTTGACATCCATCTACTAAACCTTCCATCCTTTTTGTGCTACTAGTATGCAAATAACTCTGATGGTTTTTATCTTCCTAGTTGATACAAAGGTATCCTTGTAATCAATTTATTATTGTTGAACATACCCCTTTACAAAAAGTCATCCTTTTTATTTGTTGATGGATTCATTTTCCTTGTATTTTGTTATGAAAATCCACTTGCAACCAATGTGATTCTTTCCTATATGCAAATCGACATGTTACCACATCTTATTTTTGATCAAAGAATCATATTCAACATTCATGGCCTTTATTGAATGAGGTTGAAATAACCTCATTTTTCACCTATCTTCTTGTCTATACTCTTGATGAAATATCTTGAATAGATTTTAAGTGTGAGTCTCTAATGGTGCTTTCCATAGATTATGGATGTCAATTTTGTTATTGATTTGATGAAAATTTGTCCAAATTTATAATATCAACAAAAAATAATCTTTGCATCTCATCTTCATGTTGTTAAGATTCATTGTACTCATCATATGACTATGGAATCAACTTATGAGAGGTGGTTTGTTTTGAATCCTCTGTGTGTGTCAATGAGTTAAATGATGACTCATCACAAACCATTTCTCAAGTTTCATAAATATTTCACATGTCATAGGATCAATGAGATGATATGATTTTGAGGTAGTCTTTTACCCCAATAAGATGCACTGGAGTGTTTTTGGTTAGATTTTCTTTCCATTTTTATCTAGCACATGCATAAATTATATAAAACCAAATACTCTTAGATCAGAGATCAAAGGTTTTATGACCATTACATACCTCTTATGGTGTCTTATTTTACAAGATCTTTGTAGGTTCCTTGTTAAGAAGGTAAATGACTATCTAAACTATTTTTGCCTAGAATAGGTCCTCTAACTTCATAATAAAAAGCATGTAATAATTCATCTACATGATGGAATGATTGAATTTCTCTATAATTAATTATATTAGGGTTTATTGGGAGAAGTCAAGTGTTTTTTGATGATGTGTTACTTCAAGAATATAGAGAAATCATTTGATGTGAATTCGCCCTCAATTTCAGTAGAGGAGATGAACATACCTCCATAGCTATGTCAAAAAAAGTTAGTGGAAGACCTTATCATGAATAAAGGATTCACTCTTCTTATTGAGAAAAAACACCAAATTCTTTTGAGAAAAATCATTGAAAAATAATTGGAAGTACTTGAATCTTTGAACAATAGTACCATATCAAGACGATCTTTAGTATAAGATGAACTCAAATTGAATGGAACCCTATGTTGTTTTCATATAAGGATAAGGAATTTAGGAAAATAATGGGAAAGTTGAGGAAGATAAAATACCATTACCTTAGAGTTGAGTTGGTATAGGGATCTAGTAGAAAGGTGCCCATATCGATAATTCTAGAGGGAAGTAGATTCTATCATAAAGGTAGGGAGAGAAATTACATCTAGTGAAAATAAATGATCCTTTAGAAAAGATATAGTTATTACCTTACCTTCCCATGAAATGAGATAGTATTTGGTACAATTATTGATCAAGAACTCCCCTTTAATATTATTATTCAAAAATTGATTTATGAATATGATATTTTTTTGGGTCAATTTGGGGACATACAACACCTTTATGAGAGTATATCTTCTCATCCTGAGAGGAATAGTGATAGTTCCAATTCATTATTTAACATACTCATTATCATCTCTAATCTAAACTTGATCTCTAGTGGGTTGGTTAGTTAGTGAATCAAAGATTTCCTTGCATCCTATCATATGCTTGTTGGTACTTGATTCAATCAAACAAACATTGTTCATTGGTGATGAGCTTTTAGAGATGGAACCACATATTTACTTCCTCATACAAAAATCTACTTCTCATACCCCCTCTTCATATGTATCATATTATTGTAATTTGTTTTATGTTGCTATATGTCCTCACAGCTTATATTACTGATGATGAGGATGTCTTCTTGATTGTTGGGGATCATCTCAATTGGCTATACCTTGATTCAAAGCATTATAGTAGTAGCAATGACTATCATGAGTATTTTTGAAACAAATATGACATCACTATTAGTTTTGTCTAAGAACTTGATTGATGTTTATGGTACATTGGAATTCCTTTCTAGAACTTCTAACCATGTTTCTTATAAATCAATTCTTTTTCCTCAAACTTGTCCTACAATAATTAGATGGATTCTTCTTGTTAGAGCATATTTACTAGGTATTCAAAATAAACTACTTAATTTTTAGTGTTTAGTGTTGTGATGAATGCCCAAAATGGAGAGGGAAGAGCTATCAGATTGATTGAGACCAACATCTTGTCCTCAATATTTTCACCAAGCACAACTAGTTCTACCTGACGTAAGAACTCCTCAACTTTCATGCAATCTTTTATATTTAGTGTATGAAGATTGGAATGAAGATGGAGGATATTTATTTAGTTGATGTTTACACATCTTGAATATGTCATTGAACCTCATTAGTGATACTAAATGTAACCAATAAAATGGATTTGGTATTAGACTTCTCATACTTCATATGCTCATCAAATCTAGTTGGATTGTTCATAGTACCAGTGATAATCCCCCATAATTCTTAGTATTCAAGAATTATGTGCATCTCTATCTTTCATGCATATTTGGAACTTTTTAGGAGTTTTACATCAGATAAAACAACTTTGGAAGTGACATAATTCATATTTATCCCTTAAATTTATAATTTGTTTATCAAGCTAAAACAACAAAGGAAATAAATTATTTTATTACTTCAAAATTATGTATATAAAAAAATGTACCACATCAAAGGTAAATAATGCCTTTGTAGAAGTTTTAAATATAATACCCAACCTTTCAAGGGCCAATGTGCTTCTTACATGGGGGCAATTTGTTTTTGTTTTCAAATTCAATGCCAACAAAAATGTAAAAAAAAAATCCTTTGAAGAATAAAATGTGGCATGCATGTTGGATTGATAAGCTTGTGTAGCTAGATGCAGTCACTTGTGAGGGTGATCTTTTTTATGTTAAACATATATAGTGTAACTATCTTCTAGGTTGCTACTATCTTCCTTGCTTGACATTATACATCAAACTAGAAATATTACAACAATCCTTGACATATTAATTCATCAAATTATAGAATTTCAACATTTCAAATGGCATATTGGATATTAAATTAAATGCTTGTGAATTTGTTAGAACTCATTCAAGCACAAACTTTAGATATCAAAAATAGTAATATGGAGATTTATCTTAAGTATATTAAGAAGCTTGTAAATAATTATACAAGTCTCCAAGGTTTCTTAGTCTTCAATGTTGTCAGTGGAAGAATTAGATTTGAAATGGGATTTATTATTTTGGAAAGCCTTTATTTGGACTATATATACTTATCCATAGGTCTTATTTTCACACATTGGCTCTTGGAACACATGCATGTAACTATTATCCTTAATAATATTAAATGCTTGACCTATACACTTCTAAACCACCTCATCTCATAGGGCATCTATTAAATAATTGCCTCTATCCACTTTGATGTTACTCTAATATTAGAGTGAATAAATTAAATGTTTTGATATATTTCATTCATACACATGAAATTTATATAGAAGACAAAATCAGTTGGAAAATAACTATCCTCAACCATAACCATCTTAGTTGTAGACTAAAAAATAATATTTTTTTAATTTTAATAATGTAATACTTAAAATTACACTAATAGTGGCCTTATAGAAGAGGTATTCAATCATGTTAATGGTGTTTTTAAAATTTCTCAAGATTTTGACCCAAGAGACTATTTCAAAAAAGAAACCATGGAAATTCAACATCAGAGATCACCATAGGGATTGAGAATTAAGAGAAATACCATTTATAAACACTTCCCCCACCCACATGATTTGATATTTGAGTTTTTCCTAGGTCTTTCATGTGATTTACATGATAAAAATACCCCTATCTTAATCAGCATAGGAGTGATGAGAATGTGGTGAAAACCAATCCCTTTCTAGGACTTTCTATCAAGTAGAGAATCTTGAGTGACTAAGTGCCTCAATAATATATTATATGCCTCATACCCTTGCAATCTTTTGATGATACATTTAACACCAAGAACAAAACACTTTAAACATAATATTAATGAGCCCAATACCGCTAGCTTCATTAAGGTGACAACAAATAGCCCACTTGATAATTTATGAAAATCATGATACCCTTCATAAGATTCCCAAAGAAAGTCTCTCTAGAGATTTTCCAAATATGCTTAAGAGGAATAACAAATATCCTAGCAAGATGAGTAGTAAACGTGAGTAGTAGTGAGCACCTTATAACAAATCTATAACTTCCTAGTCATAATCAATGGTCTAGTGATCTAGATGGAGATTTTTTCCTGAACCCTTTTGAACCACATAGAACCACAACTATTCAAGTGAGGCTATAAAATTAAAAATAATGCCTAAGAATTTAAAATAAATCCTAGGAATGATCCATTACCACTTATATCACTCCAACTAAGGAGGTTTGGGTGAAATGGATTGGAAATAACATTGAGTCTTATACAATTGAATGGAAGACCCATAAGCAAGGTAAAAATGCCAAGACATTCCATAACACAATTAAAAAATTCCTCATCCTCTTGAAGAGTGAGGAAGGATTCATCATCAAAGTTCAAATTGATCAAGTAGAAATCTGAGTTAGGGAGAGAAATGTCCTTAACTAAACTATTGAAAACATGGCTAGCTAAAAGATAACTAAAACCCTTAGCAGTGATAACATAAAGGGAAGGCATAAGGGGGAACCCTTGTCTAATAAATATGTGAATTTAAAATTATTTGGATTGAGATCCATTAATATTAATATAAGCCCCAACATCTTGAAACAACATATTAACAATGTGAACAAACATGGGACCAAACTCAAGATCTTAAAGCATAGCTATGATAAAATCTCATTCAATATAATAATAAGATTTCTCAATATCAATCTTAATGAATAATATATTCTAGTTGTGTATCATGTCCCATTCCAAACCTATCTAGATATAAATAACATTATCCAATATGTATCTATGTTGAATACACCCTATTTATTCACTTCTAATAATTAAGGGGAGAAAATGCTTGATTTTGAGTAATAAATATTTGGCTATGATTTTATAAGATACATTAAGAAAGCTGATGGGCCTCTAGTTGGTAATTATCTTTGGATCAATGACCTTAGGAATAAATTTTATGTTACATTGATTAACGAAATTGCCTAAAGAGTTGGGCAAAATAACTTCATAGTAGACCTTTTTTGGATCAGGTTCAACCATATCCCAAAGGGTTTGATAGAATTCATAAGGAAACCCATCTAATCATGGGGCCTTGTAAAATGCCATATGCATGATGGATTCTCTAAGGTCACTAAGGAAGAGGCGAATATCATAGGAAGCTCTTTATGCTTCTGAGATCTTACATGGGACCATTTGTAGGTATTGACAAAGAACATCTTCACAAGTAGGAGAGGAGGTTCATGAAAAAAACACTCCATGATAGAAATAAATAAAAGCTTATAAAAAATCAAGTAATATGGTAATTTTATTGTAATCATATCTAATAGCTTTAATTTTATCTTCAAATTCTCTTGAATGGAAGAGAGAATTTTTTTTTGGCTACTTTGTCTCCAAATTATACAAATACATCTATGTTCTAAGAAGTGCTTTTATATCCTTCTAGGCCTAAGTTAGCTGGAGCTTATGTCTCCACATGGGAACCTATGTATTTAAATGAGGGATGAAAGGCATAGCTTCCAATTATTATGAAATTCTAAGGTATTCATAGTTTGTATCATTATGAATATCCCACTTAAATAACATTGCTTGTTTGCCACAAATCTATAGAAAATAGGTGGTGTGCATTATTACATCAACTCATCACTCAATCCATACAACTTCCTCTATGGGTTTGGGAGCTAGGTTATAAACACTCATGATATTCCTAATATTCTACTCATGTTTTGTTTTATAAATATTAAGATAAAACTAAGAATTATAGGATTTAACTTGTGGGATAGTTCACTCAAAGAAAAAGAAAATAAGGTGATGGTTCTACAATAAAGTGTTTGGGATCATAGAAACTAGTCGATCATGAATAGGAGTGAAGAATAAAATGTCTTATTATACTATAAAATAATGTCTAAGACACTTAAGAACTTTATCTACTCCTTGACTAAAATTATAGCATGTGAACCAAGGAGAATTTGATTCTCTCCTCTTGCAAAAGTTGGGATCAAAAACCCCATGTTTATTTCACATGTAAAACCATGCCTCCCATTCTCATACACACCATCTTATGTGAATACAACCTTATTTATATCCATAAAACTCAATAATTTTAGAAACCACCACAAATAATCTAATGCACATCTTTACGAGAGTTTAACAATCATCTCCAGAGCAAGGAACATTCCACAACATCATTAGAGGCATATAAGTTGACCAACATAATGATGTGACTACCAAAATAAAAAGAGTCCAAACCACTTGATCGCTAGGTTGAGAATCCAAAGAAATAATATTTTGAGATGTTCTAGGGTCCAATATGGTGACCCCACCCCCTAGATAGTATTGTGATAAGTGTCTTGACAAAGGCCCTAGACCATATAGTGCAAGTAACAAGATGAAGTAGAAAAATAAAAAAATTACTTATTGTAAGAATAAAATTTTCATTTTGTAAAAATTATGATTATGGTTCTTGACCATATACTTACATGTGAAATTAGTGATCCCTCTAACATTATAAGAATAAACTATCATTGGGAATCAAGTTTCATATCATTTACCTCTTTAACACCTAAGATGGTTGTAAACTGATTGAATGCTAAACCAGGAATGGATTAGTCTCCAAAGTGGAAAGGTTGCAATTTTTTGTCACATAATCCTCATAATGCACAAAGTCTACATAACACATGACTATGAATTATTGGAAATACATAACATATGTTAATGCATAAATTTTTTTTTTACGAGAATAGAGGAATATACAAACTATAAAAAAATTAAAGATCATCAAAATATTTCTATTTATTCTAATTAATTAATTTGATTTTATATTAGGAAGAGGTGAATGGACATAAAATATAT
>JARHVA010000182.1:5410000-5412500 GCA_037957365.1 Torreya grandis
TTTTGAGAAGCCTCCCCCATAGTTTTGATGTCATATACAAATGAAAATGCATCATTTAAAATATTAATTTTATTTGACATTGACTGAATGATAAAAGACTTTCTAAAAAGACATTAAGATTTTTGACAATAGAAAACTTTTGATTTTGATCATTGAATTAAAAAACACTATATCATTTTTGTTGGACATCAAATGACTATAAAAATACACATAAATAACAATAATTTTAACAAATAATAAACTCACCATTATATTTTAAAGACATACATAATATTAGAATGACACTTTATAACCCTCGACTCATTAACATTTTTGAATTTGTGACTACATGTTATGACTAATCTTATGATAGTAGTCACTAATATCAAAGAGTGATATATTTTATACTACCTATGACTTTAAACTAAAGGAAAATATAAAATATGTATCCATATTTTTAATGACACATTAAACACTAAAATAACAAACCACTATATAAAATACCTAAAATGTGGATTGATCAAATCAATAGGTAGAGTATATTTTTATGTAGTAAAAATTAGGAATATGGTTTTGATCAGTGATAGTCAAATGAGGAACAATGCAAGTGGATTTGAGGTGGAATTCATTGGTTCTCAGATTTGTTGTTGGAAGATGAATTTTGGGCATCAATCTCTTGATAATTAACTTAGAGAAATAGAGGGTGATCTAGAAGATGAGCTAAGTATAACCAAGGTAAAATAATTTCATATGAAATATTAATATCTTGGAAAGTTTGAAGGATATCTGGGCAATGTAGATGATCTTGAGTTACATGTTAGATCAAAACTTCACACAAAGCATGCATGAAATGGGTTGTAAATGAATGTTCTAAATGAATATCTAATTCAAAGTATTGAATAACTAAAATTAGATCAAACCATATAAAGATTACATGGAGAAATAAGGTTGAACCATAAATATCAATAATATAATGATGAATGAAATGCCATTGGAGCCATAAAATTTGATCATATTGTAGTTATAGTAATTAGAAACAAATATATCTCTTACACCATGCAGTAGACTTCTTAATAGCCACTTTGATACACCAAATGCCACTAATAACTATCAATGCTATTCTATTCAATAGATTTACTTTATCTTAGCAAATGAATCTTCAACATAGATGTAGACCAAAGGTGAGTAACTCACACATAGTTTCTATTTCAACACAGAATAAATGAAATCAAGTTTATGAAAACAATCTTCCAGAGGATGTCACCAATAATTTAATAGATAAACTCTAAATTTCCTCCCACACATTTAGATGCTCATCTAAGCATCCCATCTCTAAAATATCCATACTTATGAGATTTATTTCTATCACAATCTTTCACTAGTATTACTGCTCTAATACCACTATTAGGATCGATCAAAATTTACTAGAGCTTAATTTCATACATAAAAAGTTTAATATAATCCACAAGCCAAATACAGAGAATATTTAATCACACTATAATATTATTTCATAATCTGATATTCAAATACACTTACATATATATAGGTCACTTATCACTATTATTAGGGATTCTAATATCTCACTTATGAAAAATAAAACCTATTCACGTAATTGTTGTTACAACAACATTACAATAATATAACCATAAGTATCAATTACTTTATGATAAATGAACCAATATTTTATTTACCTCTTGATAAATAACAAAACTAACATGATGTAGAAGATAATCCCTAATAATAATTACATGTTTCCAAAAACATAGTGGTATGATATATATGCTTGATCTTAGGAACATCATTGAAATTTCATTGCTAGTATGCAATGATTAAGATGCAATGGAAAGAGACAAGGTTGATTTTCAATCAAGGATACTTGATGGGTAATCTGAATTGTTCTATTTTATCCTCTTCTATTATATATTTATTTAATATATATTTATGGAATTGGTAGTGATGACATATTTATTCATTTATGTGGTATTTATTTTGTGCATAATACCAGTGGCTTTGACATTTGATTTTTAGAGTGGACATTTTTTAACTTAAATTCAAAATGCAAATAAAATGCTACAAGAGAAATATATCATCAAGAAGGATCAAATAGCATATATGATAATAATTTTCTTTTATTTTTTATGATTATAGTAATAAAAATTGATTCAATCACTATAATACAATAGCAAAGGCTGCATAATAGCTAGTCCCTCCCTTTGTAATGAAAACTATTTATGGTTGAATCTACATAAATAATTATAATGTAAGATCAAAAAAACAATGAATGACACCTATTTTTTATTGTTTTTTTGATCTTACATTATTTCAATTTTTATTTTAATGAGTAAATAAATATTGTCATATTTTTCACTTTTGAAATAAGTTTTCACTTATTACATTGATATAAATATAATGTTACATGAGAATATTTATGATAATATTATTTAATACTTAGGTGATAAAATTTAGAATAAATAATGTATTATGTATAGTCAAAGGTTTTTATTGGGTAGAATAAAAAATG
>JARHVA010000182.1:5422500-5435000 GCA_037957365.1 Torreya grandis
GAACAATAAAATTACATAACTAAAAATGGAAGGATGTGTTTTACTTCAAAGGGTTTTAGTAATAATTAAAAAGAAGTAATAAGGAAGGATAACCATCTAGTTATTAAAAAATAGATGCCAATTATTTATCTAAACATTCACAATAAAAGCATAATTGTTGTCAAGGCACTAATAACAACAAAGTTTTTATAATAGATTATATTTGATATGAAAATAATTATAGTTAGAAATGATAGTTTTAAGTATGTATAAATGATCTATAAGTACAAGTATATATATTAAAGGCTTATCACATGTACATATAAATAATGAGGCCACTTGGAACATGGTTTATAATTCAATTATTCTTTATTAAAAACATTTTAAAATAATTTAATAATTAACAAAATACATTTTTTAAATTCAAATTAATTATTATAATAATATTTTACTTTTTCTATCTCATGATTAAAAAACTATTATGAAAAATATTTATAATAGATTAACATGTGTATCAAATTGAATCACTATCAAATATTAATTATAAAACAAAAGTTATAATAATAATAATAATAATAATATAGGTCCATGATACTATTGGCATCACAGCTTCAATCCCAATGCCCATGCCCCAGTCATTTCTTGGAACGGCGTATCTTAGCTCAGTGTGGCAACGTTTAATACCAATGCCCTACTTGAAGAACATGTGGTTGATGGCCTTGTCATTGATGCAGATGGCCCTCAACCATGTGTGTAGAATTACCATAGTGAGCAGGAATTGGGAGGGATTGATGCCATGCTTGTGTCGTGCTGACAACTTTTGTGTGGAATAAGCGATCTCAACTTTTGTATTATTTACATCCGTGCACAACAGAATCGCAGACTGAGAAATGGCATGTGTAGTTAGGTAAAGGAAAGTTTGAGGGCACCCCCATCACCCTTTTCTCTTTTCGACCACCTCAATGAAGCAATTAGATCAGCAAATCAACAATCACTTTTCTAGGAGGAATGTAAAGTCAATCTACGTAGAAAAAAAAAAACCTTGCATGAGCTAAAAAGATGATAAATGAATTTATCTTTCGAGACAATGTCAATATTTATTTACACTTTTAGCGCATCTTCAATTAATTCATTGATTTCAACGAATTATAAATATGTTAAGTCATTTTTAATGAAAAAACTAATGTTCTCTAAATTACGAATATATAATTGCTGTAATAAAAAATAATTCGTCCACCTTTTCATGCAATATAACTTTACGATTCTTTTTAACAAATAATTACTAAAAACAATCGTATTAGTTACTTTTATAAAAACTACTTTTCAATATTTATCTTTTTTAATGATAAAACTATTTCTAACATCGCTTTTAACTTCATCCCTCTGATTTTCTAATATACATGTTATCAGATCAAAAAATAAATATTACTAACAAACTTAAATTTATTTAACACATAATTTTAAAAATTAATTATTTTAAAAGAAAATAAATTACCTTAAACACAATTTTTTTATCTATAAAATGAATATGAATATATTTTAAGGTTTAAATTTAACTATAAAAGTTTAGTAGGATAAGAAGAAAAAGAAATTTCACATAAAATTTGTAAGAGAAAAACTAGATAAAACCCAAAACAAAAAATAACAAAATTATGTTGTTGAGATATTTATTCAACTAATGAATTTTGAGTAAAATAGTGGATTCCTTTGCACTTTTAAAATTTCAGTTGAAGAAAAGAATGTGAAATTGAACCATTACACAAATAATTGTATTGAAGACGACCAACTCTATATTAAATCATCTCTTCAATAGTTTGAATTACACATAGTTAATCCTTATAATGAATAAGATCTTGTATAGAGCCTTCATTTTCTCTAAAAGTATTTCAAAACTTATCATAGATCTCATAAAATATTAGACACCTGAATACAACATGATTATAAGATTCTAGTTCATTTAAAAAAAAAATTAATACATATTAATGTTAAAAAATAAAGTGATTTAACTCCATACAAAATTAATATACCTATAATTAAATAAAAATAAATATCAAAAAATAAATAAACATGATATACATGGAAATAAAAATAAAAACCCTTCTTCATCATTTGTTCATTCCATTTGATAACCCTTCTTGGGTGGAGTGAACAAGTTTGGTTGTTCCCTAGTTACATTTGTGTCCCCTTATAACAAAAATCCCCATGGAGGTTGAATTGCAGAATCATTCCATGTGATAAAGCCACACCTGAGGTCTTCTCACCTTAGCTAGGTAGAATCAAGAGTATAAGGGAGTTGACCATACTATTTTTTGGTTCCTCTTTGTCATTTTCTCTATTCAATTAATTTTTGATGCCAAACCCTTCCTTGACTATAATGATATAATAATGGATTTTTAATCTTTATTTTTCATTTTCTTCAAGTATGCAAGGCCTAGTGAGAGAGGTGTACAATTCAGAGCCTAATAGCTAGCCTTTTAGGTAGAAGTAGAGAATTATTAACCCTATCTTGGCCACTAAGATATGGGTTTAGTTAAAGAAGATAAGGGACAATGGTATCATTCAACCCATCAAATATTCATCATGGGTTGCAAATTTAGTCCCTATACGAAAGTATAATGGTGACATCCACTTGTGTGTTGATTTTGAAAATTTTAATAAAGCTTCTTTAAAAGATAATTATCCCATGCCCAATATGGATAAATTATTAAAAAGTATTATAGGATCAGAGATGTTGTCTACATTAGATGGTTTCTCAAGGCATAACTAGGTTATAGTGAAGGAATTTGAGAGACCCAAGAGTACCTTCATAATTCCTTAGGGCCCTTTGTATATATAAATATGCCTTTCAACTTAATGAATGTTGGTAAAATGTTTCAATGAGCTATGGATGTTGATATTGTAGGGTTGATTAATAATTTTAAAGCTATGTATCAAGATGAAATTAATGTGTACTCTAACACTAGAGAAGAACATTTGGAGCATTATAGAAAGTGTTCATTAGATGTAAGGAGTTTAGTATTTTACTTAATCTAAAAAAGTGTCACTTTGGAGTATAAAAGGCTAAGTTATTGGGACACATAGTGTCCAAGGACGGTGTCATGATTGATCCCAAAAGGGTAGAATCCATCAACAAAGTGCCTATCTCACATTCCAAGAAGGGAATTTAGTCCTTCTTTGGACAAATTAATTTCATCAGGAGGTTTGTGTCAAACTTTACAAAGATCACTTTGCCTATAACTTCTTTGTTGAAAAATGCCTAGACCATCAAGTGGGAGGAAAAGGTCGTGCAAGCATTTAATGACATCAAACAAGTTTTAAAATCTACTCCTATTTTAGCCAGCCCTAAATACACTAACCCATTTCAGATATTCTCTTTTGTATCATATAATACTATTACTATTGTCTTGTTATAAAAGAATGAAGATGGTCATGAGTAGCCTATATCTTTCTTTAGTAAAGCTATGTAAGGGTCTGAACTAAATTATACCATCATGGAAAAACAAGTTTTCACTTTGTTAAAGGCTGTTAAAACATTTAGGCCCTATATTTTGAGTTCAAAGTGGTAGTGCCCAAAATTTCACTAAAGCAATTGAGCCCTTTCTAAGTATAAATGTCTAATTTGTTTAGCCCAATTCCTATTTCAAGTGTTCATCAGAGGTCAAGTGTCCTATAGTGGTGTGTCAAAAACCAAATTGAATTCATGTTTGAGTACCTTAAAACCCTAATTCTGATTACCCTAGCTTAGGCCCTTTGATTTAAATTCAAATTTGGCAAGGACAATTTACGTGCGAATGCTTTAAAAATGCCATGGACTTAGTTTAATTTTATACTAAGGCTTAGTTATGTTTAGTAACATGACTAAACCTTAGTCTAAAATTCATATTTGGTCTCTTTTATATCTTTTGGCCCTTGGTCCCTTTTTTCTATTAACGTATTCTAACTAATGCTTGGTCCCTTTGTTATGAACTTAGCTCAAAGTCCTATCCTAAAGCTTCTATCATATAAAACAAAACCTTAAGCTCAAAATTTGTATTAAGTTCTTTATTCCACAAAATTTGAATTCATTATTTTCACTATTAAATTGGAGCTAATGACAAGTGACCTAAAGGATCATGATCCAATGGTGCACACAAACTCAAATGGAAATTATCAAATAATGCATGATCAAATCTAAAAAGTCAAAAGGACTCAAGACAAGCACACAAATGACAAGTGTTGGGATAATGGTGCATGGTTAAAATCTTGAGCATATTATTATCAATAGATTATATGTGACAAAGCATACAAATCTTGATTAATGGTGAGAAATACATTAAGAATTCAACAAATCCTTGGGATGATTGAGAAGGTGATAAGTGTCACCATCTTGGGGGTGATTCAAAGATATAATGGAAAAAGATCTAATGGAGAGCATTAATTTGAAATGTCAAAGGTCTTAAGAGGTCTATGAGATTAACTAGTGTCACCATCTTACTAGGAAGTTTGAATATCCAATATCACATGACAGAGTCAACATGTTAATAGGCTTATGGAAGGATCTGAGAATTACAAGAGGCACCATCTCAGGTGCTCAAGTAGTAGATCAATAGTTCACAGGTCCTCTCATAAGTCAATAAGTCAACAAGCCTATGAGTAAGCATAGAGATGATGCATGCCATAGTCATGATAAATGGAATAAATATTAGCCAATAGCATTAAACCTCCTAGATTTTGATCTGATGATGCAAGGTAGAGGTGGAATTTTCAAATAACTCAGGCCAAATAAAAAGCCACCACATGGTGAGAGGGAATTATCCTAGTAGAGATTGATTGTGTAGAGTGTAGAAATCCCATTAGTTCTCCAAGTGGTGTGATCTTGGGGGTCTTATGCAAGGTAGAGGTGGAATTTTCAAATAACTCAGGCCAAATAAAAAGCCACCACATGGTGAGAGGGAATTATCCCAGTAGAGACTGATTGTGCAGAGTGTAGAAATCCCATGGATTCTCCAAGTGGTGTGATCTTGGGGGTCTTAATAGAGATATAATAGGTCACAATAAAATTTGATGCTAAAAGGATGTTGAGAGCCCATAGAGCTATCAAGTGGCACACTTGCATTCACATGTAGATAAGGATCTACAAGGGCTAGTCTTAGGCAGACTTTTCAAAGTTATAAACCCAAAGACATGTTAACACATGTCCTAGGGGCAATGATCACATTTATAGATAATAAACATAGTGAGAAGGCATTACCACGTATGTATAAAACACACATTGAAAGAATTTTTTTGGCACTTGAGTTAGAGTGTCATCAAATATACAGTTAGTTAGGTAAGGAATATTCCTTAGGTAACTAAGTTTGTGTAATATTTTGAAAAGTAAAATTCCTTTGTAAAGGTATATGTAGTTTATAGAGCATGTGGCCTATAGGTGGGTCATAGTTGAACAAGGATCAATGGAGCACATTTGATCCATATAAATGAAATTAATGATGCAAAATGAAGGTGGACATTTCAATAGAGATAAAAACAAATGCCAAAGTGACATGTTTTTGGATTAGATCCAATTAAGTAGCTTAGTCACTATTAAACCCCATAAATGCCCAGTTAGATTTGATGTGGCATGCCACATGTCAATATGTGGTAATATTTAGTTTTAAATCTAAAAATGATAGTTCTTTCATGGATGGACAAGAATTTGAAGCACAGAAGAAGTTTTGTGGGCCATTCAAGAGCATATTTATGGCCATAGATCATTTTCTACCTCTACCATAGCTATATCATCTCAATGCCATCATTACAAGAGCAGGTTGTTCCATGACATGCATAAGAGGAAAGGTAGTTGTCTAGGAATTTCCAAATATGCCACCAAGTGGTCAAGGTAATATCCATATATTTACACATGAGGACAAAGTTATTTTGACCTTCACCACATAATTTCATCTTCCAGATTATGTAAAAAGGCATCTCCAGTCAAGAAATCACTGTATTTGTTGTAAATCTTCATCATTCCTTATAGAGGTAGTTATAAAAAAGATTATTATTATAGATGGATGATGAATTTAGGTGTGTGAAGGAATATTTTCTAGCTGGGATCATCTTGGCAAAATTTGGAGGTCTACTTTGTAAATTTGAAAATTACAACCCATAGTCCCATATTTCAAAACGGTGCAAAATGTACAAATAGAGGGCTTCTCCTCTATCCTGAAGGTTGTTATTGGTTGTTCATTTTTATATAGGTCTAGATTTTACAAGAATTTTAGGATCAACTACTATGTGTGTAGATCTTATATCCCTTGCTAAGATGGTTGCGAGATTGAAAACATTTTGAAACATTGGTTTATGTAAGATTTTCTTTCAAGTTAATGGAAAATACTTGTGGTCCTTTATTATATCTTGTTAATGAAATGTAATGAGATGTTCTACATGCTATGCTGATTGGATGTCTAGATTTATGCTTATGTGTGGTTGTCATCTTAGGCATATATCTAGGTTATAAACCCCTTTTTACGTAGAGATTTGGAAATAATTTAGTGAATACATCATTAGGGCACCTTGGATTCATGTATTTAGTAAGAAAAATTATTTGATATTCTAGTTTTAGTATATATTCTAGGGTTTTAGGGATTATTTAAGAATTTGCATTCTCTTGGCACCAATGGATGCATATTTATCCTTGTAGTTTCCATGGCTTACATTTTAGTTTTCCTACAACTTTGCAATAGGTTATGTCATGTATGTTGAAAGAAACATTATTGTTTGAGAAAATGAATAGAACACCACCCTTTTGTATTATTAAAAAACTATCCTACCTTGTCTTACCTTGTAAATAATACACACTTGTTGCATATCATAAGTATTATTTTCCTACAAAATACATAATATCTTGCTTGTATAACATGCATTTGCATCTTGTGCTTTAATGATTATCATTATAGTATTCCATCTAGCCCTATTATTTAAAATTGTTTAAAATTAAGATTTTAGTCACTTTCCCATTTGTATTCAATAGCTTATATGTTATATAGAGCATTTATTCATTCCATGTGATAACCCTTCCTAGGTGGAGTGAACAATTTTAGTTATGTTCTTGTCACATTTGGGCCTCTTTGTGCTAAAAATCTCCATGGAGGTTGAATTACATAATCTCTCCATGTAAGAAAGCTACCTCTTAGGTCTTCTCACCTTGGTTTAAGCAGATCTAGAAGTAGCAGGGAGATGACCATAACCTTTGTTAGTGCTACTCAGTCATTTTCTCTATTTGGTCCATTGTTGATGCCAAACCCTCCCCCAGCTATAACAACATACTAGTGTGTCTTTCATATTTGTATAATCAATGTATATAATATAAACTTGAAATAATTTAGAATGATTGAAAGTAAAAATAGATAAGTTAGGAGTACAATTATTTTTTGGTGAAACCATCTTACCTTTTGGACATTTAATTTGAAAAGATAATTCATTATGAAGTATTAGATCTAAGATTAGGATAATTTTCAACTATACAAGTGCATACATATATAGATATTTTGATAAAATGTGCCCCCAAATGTGGATAAAAGGAAAGTTCCCACATGGCCATTGGGCTTATATTAATCATGAAAAATAATCATATTTATAACCTCAAAAGTGTGAATGATTCAATCAAATCAAACTATATATCTAGGGAGTGTTGATGATTTAATCACTCCATCCTATAAATATTTTAAATTTAGATAATTTAGTCAAGTGTAACTTAAAAACTTAGTAAAATTGAGTTATTTAATCACCCCCAACCTTTCAAAGGTGAACCAAATACTGTATTAGATTGACTAAATAATGTAGTTCATAAAATTCCATCATGGGTATGATAATAGTTTATAATAGTATTTAAAATCTATAAACTGGTTTGATTTCATAATTTAAGGTTCCCTTTGGATGACATATGTACCTCACATATGTCTCATGCTAAAAACTATGTATAATAATCATACCAATGTATGTAATGTTTTCACAAATATGTATATGAATCATATAATTGTGAAATTTTCTAAATTTATTTATTTTTATGTGTGGAGGACATGTTTTTATGACACACCACCATAAAATCCAAAGACTATAAGAACTGATGTAGAGAATATGTTTCCATAGCATGCCCCCAATGTAATCTGGAGATGTTGAGTACTGAAATAAGTGTTGAGGTCATGCCTTTTAGACATGCCCTCACTAATATATGAAACTATGAAAATGTAGAATCCATGACTCTATTACATGCCCCTATTGATATTCCCCCATTTTGAGGTGATGGTAATTATAATATGGTATTTACCTTACCTCAAAAGATAAGATAATTGTATAATATGTGTATGGATCATGTAGTATATAAGGGGAACATGTTTAGGTAGATCATTACAATAAATACAAGCATGTAAAATGTGATCACATCAAGTCCTAATATGCATGATATAGATCATTAAAACATATAGATAGTAAAAATACAATATCATTAAGCAATCAAACACACACACACACAATAGTAATCAAAAGAAAAATAAAAGGCAATGGTCCAAAGGGAGCTCAAACAAGGGACATGTTCAAATGCTACATAATTGAAGGAACATGACTCAATAAAATTTACACCATTCATAGAGTGACATATTCAAATGTTCATATAAAAGAACTTATGACATGTCGAAATGTCACAATAGTTAAATAAATGTGAGAGTACCATAAACAATGGAGCATATTAAAATTTTCAAAAAAAGAAGATAAGAGCAAACAATGTAAGAAACTCAAGGAAGTTTAAAATTTAAAGTATGGAATCATAAGCAACCAATATAAACATGTCATACAAGTCCTTAGATATATGTGTTAACAAAAATCATTAAGTACATAGCATATGAAGTACACTAGTAAAGATATAAACATGTACAAAGGCATATGTAAGTACATAATTTCAAACATGATAATAAAAAGTGATCATGAAATATATAACCTAGGTGTATCATGATCAAAGAAGAATATTCCCCCAATGTATTGATATCATGAGTAGAGATAATTTACCAACATTCGTATATGTTTATATCATGTGTTTGGGTATTCCCATGCAATACTCAAAGATGTGTGGAACATATATGTGTATATATAAATAAATTATATACTATCTACTAACATGGGACTAACAACATAGATTCCAAGGAGAGAATAAAACATGGAAATGCTAAAATATTTTTTGGTTTTTATTTATTTATTTCTATTTTTAGAATATTTAATTTTTATGCTCTAAAGTTAGATGTATTTATTTTGGGGTTGCCACTATAGAGTGTGCATTGGATGCTCTTATTTATAACTAAATAATGATTTTTATGATCCCACACATTCTATGATATTGGAAATGATATTTTGTTCATTGTAGAGACTGTGAAGGAGGTAATGTGATCAGGTTATGTTTATAAAACACCCTTATAATCTGACATGGACTTTTACTAGCCTTTTTCATCTTATGTAAATCAATTGACTTGAATGGATTTTATTTGAACTTTTGATTTTTATATGATCCTTTGTTGGGAATGACATTGGTAAAAGATACAAAGGTATGTGCATTACTAGTATACTTCGAGTTTTGCATATATTAAAGTTTATTTTATAATGATTTTATCCTATTTTTTATTAATTTCAAGTTGAACTATGATAGTTTGGCCAATACAACCCATATTTATCATAGATCATTTAATCACACCCTGAACATCAATATTAGGTGTCAGTGGTTAAGGAGGATGTGCATTTTGATTACCCTAATATGAAAAAATATGATGAGCCACCTTACCTCTTGAAAGAGTGATAATATGGACCTAGTTAGAGGGATGGTGGCTATCACCTCCCTAGGGTTAGGAAGAGGAAGAGATTCCACTTTATGTATTTGAAATGTTATAAATACTAAAAAGAGGATCATATAAGAGAATCACACAAATTCAAGGGAGAATTTCACTATGTTAATATATGATTTTGATTTTCAAAATAATATAATTTTTTAAACAAATTATAAATTAAAAAAAAATAACAACCCTAGAGAACAATAGGATTTACATGAAAATTCATAAAGATTGGGATCACCAAAGGTTTAACCCTAAATTGACATTTTGGTACAAGGGTTCTATAGGGTTAAGAATATATAAAGAATTAAGCACAAGGGTGATAAATAGATATATAAAAGGACAATTAGTTTTCAATCTCAGATAAATAGTATTCTAAATTTAAATGTTGAGATATGCCAAAAATATAAAGTACAACTATTGATTGATATTACAATAAATTAAAAAATGTATTACTTAGTTGGTTTATTATGCACATGTAGATTTAAGTTGAAACAGTGTGGAAGTGGACTATATTATGATTTTAGAACAATAATCAAATTATATAAATTTGTATTTTATGTCTTTGGATGCTTGCATAAAATATGGATAGTTATGTTAATGTAGGAGTTTAATCTAGATGTAGGTGCCTTATACCAAGTAATGATTGGATCTATATGTAACCAATTGGATCCTTGTGGGTTTTTTTATATCCTATCTTCTTATGCATTCATATCATAGACATAGTCTCTCACTTATTTTCAAATTATCAAACACTAACTTTCTCACCCTTGGAATGATTTTGGAAAAAAATGGGTTAGTGGGATCATGGTGTCAAACTACCTCAATGATATAAGCTTGTTCAATTTAATAAGTTTTATTTCGCTATCTTGAATAATATGGTATAATTCATCACAAGATTTAAAAATGTTTAAAAATAATATAATCATGTAATGGATCAAGTAAACTTTTATTAAATATATTTTTAAGCTCTTTATATGCTATTGGATGTGTCATTTTGGCCAACATTGTCTTATACCTACAGAAATATTTGTTAATAGTTTCATTAATTCTTTGTTTTATCTTATAAATTTGTGCAATGACATATTTTTAGTAATTTTGATTAAAAAATATGCTAAAAAATAATCCACCAAAGGTTTGAATGCTCTCACTAATTGTATTGGTAGATCATAGAACCATCTCAAAGTATAGTTCTTTAGAATTCATATAAATAATTCAATCAAAATTTTATCATTAGATGAATAATCAAGGCATGCTATATAAAAATATTGGAGGTAATATTTAGGGCATCCTTACCATTATAAATTGTGAACTTGGGTGCTACAAAACTAGTTGACAAACGATGATAAGATATCTCAAAAGCTAGAGGATTATGTAATACATCCTTTGAATAAATAAAATGAGTTGATTTCATGGTATTTTTATCAATGTTGGTAACCTTAGCTTTCCAAATTTGAATAACTCGTAAAATATGTTTCATAGTACACCCATTGGGAGTTTGATTTGAAACTTGAGAAGTCATCAAGTGGGATGGAAACAGCATTTGTGTTGATGAAGGCATTGAAACCGGTAATTGAGTTAAAGTAATAATGTTTCTTATGGTGGATGTAGTAATAGTAGGACCATATAAAGGCTCACCTTTTTTGGATTTGGATAATTACGCCTAACATGTTTATTGATTTCATCTTGTGTAACATAAAAATGCATTATTTATTTATTTATTTATTTATTTATTTATTTATATTTAGATGATGCATTAATGCTTCTTTATCTTCCATTTCAAAATGATATTTGTTATTAAGGTTTTTCATTTTTATAAATAAAGATACAAATGTGAATAATTTAAAAATTTAGAACTCAAAACAATTACAACAATCTAAAACCCTAGGGGGTTGAAAATCCTATAGCAAGATAGAATGTGCATAAAAAAACTTAGAGGTTGGGTTCACCAAATGTTTAACCTTTTTTGAAAATAATGATTAACATGAATGATTATCATAATCAAACAAAGATTAAACTACTCTAAAAATCTAACCAATTAATGAATTTAGATTACATTGATATTCTAATAAAAAATACTAAATCTAAGAACATGTAAAATATAAAAAGTATAACATTCAATATTTTGATAATATAAATATAAAAGAGAAATTGTACTTAGCTTATAAAATGATACACATCTAGATCTGAGATATATAGAGGTGGAATCAGGTAGATTAATTTTTAAGATCTAGTCATCAAATTCTAGAAATATTATTTTTGGAGGCTTAAAGACTTGCATCACCCTGTGGACACTTGCATCGATACTACTATCCAATATTTAATGCATTTGTCATATATATAATATAGATTATTAATTAAAAATTACACCTAGGTCTATTTAGGGTTTCTATCACGTTTTCGATTGTGTGTTCAAATCACACACAAAGGCTCTTGATATTAAAATATAGCTCAAGCCTTAGATCCTTCTCTTCGGTCTTGTCACCTTGCCAAAAATAGGTTAGTGGGATCATGAATTCGAGCTGACCTTAAGGACCCCTCTATCAATGATAATTTAATATATAACCAATAATTTGAAGAGGGCCTTAGACATATCTAAATCTCCCTTATGTGTTAGCTTGTATGTGAATAATGGTGTATAATGTTATATGCAAGTGCTTGTAGTGATTTAGTTTATAACTTGATGAATATGGC
>JARHVA010000182.1:5440000-5517500 GCA_037957365.1 Torreya grandis
GTAACCTAAGTGAACATAAGTGACTGGATACCAAGAGCTTTCCACATTACATTACCAACATGACTACCTTAACTTATACATGTGTGAATCAAAATTTTCTAGGCTTCACTTCCTTCAATGGATCAAATAATCCATGACACAAAGAGTAATATCTTAAAGCTTCACATAAATAAGTCCAAGGTCCCCCATATCTTTAAGTCTTCAGCGTATATCCCAAACAACTATGTAAAACCCTTTAGTACTTTCAGAGTTTATCAAAATAAAGTATTTGAGAAGACATTAAATCCTAGCATAAGCATATTTAGATGAATCCAAACAAGAAGAGTAATAAATAAGGTTGGTTAAAAGGAAGTTATAATAGACTTGAAATTTACAAGCCAGAGAGAGTGGTTCAGTGATCCAAAAATATATTATTTTTTCTACTCTTTGTAGCTCATAGTTTCAATTATCCATAGAAATTGTTCTCTTTTCTGAATCCAATACCACTTGAAATATTACAAATAGGTTAGTATGAGAGTATCAATCTATTTTTAACATTCATTTTTTTCCATTGAATAGAAGATGTAGAAGCTAAGTATAAGATATCTAAAGATTTCATGACATCATTGATATAAGTCTCTTCTTTAGAGAGTGTGAGAAAATAATCATTAAAAAAGTGACCATTAACCATTTGAATCTAAGAATGATAGAGATTTATCCCATTAATCAAACCTATTGAGGTTTAATTAGCAAGGAGATAACTAAACTCTTTTATTGCCAAAACATGTAGGGAGAGAGTAATAAGGAAACCTTGTATAATGGAATGAAACAATGAAAGAGCTCAAATCAAGCTTCATTATTGGTGATACAAGCATTAATATCTTTTTAAAAAAACCAATTATTTATATAAATGTAGTTCTAAACCCTAAATCTTGTACCATGACAAGGATAAATAGCCTTGATCAATTTTGATATAGGATTTTTAAAAATCAATTTTGATGAACAACATTTTTTTTTATGAGCGATTCCATTCCATCCATTCCCATATTATAGTAAAATTATTTAAATGGTATCTATTATGAATGAAACCCATTTACTCTAGTGTAATAATGAGAGGTAGATGATATTATTTTTATGGTGAATATGGTCAATAATATAAATTACCTTTTTTATATGAAAATGGAGGAAACTATACTAGATCCAACTACATACATGATATCAAACTACATAGTTAGGTTGGGTTGTAAGAAAAGTTTTTTTTATAATAAGGATATAAAGAATATAATTAATAATTCTATGTAAGGAACTAATGAACAAAGACTCACCTAAATCCAAAATATAAAAGAGGCAAGCTGAAGAGAAATAATTTCCATTAGGCATTAATTAGGATGTATCTGAAGTAATGATTGTAACCACGAGCTATCTATACTAGTGATTGTAACCAAGATGTGTATAAGTGAAACAAAATATCAAAATATTTTTCATGCTTGACACTTACATGGATGGTTTTCATGCTTAGAAATGCAACTTTATAGTTCTAAGTAACTCCTATATTTACTTTCAAAAAATTAGGTTGGCTTCATCATGCTATTTTGGTTTGTTTTGCATAACATGATTTAGATGACTATAAAAAATGAAGATACTCCTATAAACCTTAATTTATTCATTTATTGTTTTGATTTTTTAAAATTATGTAGGATTTATTTCTTATTTTGTATATGTTCAAGCCTAGTTGTTTTTAAAATATATGTGTTACAATTTGTTTGAAATATATTTATATGTACTACATTTTGATGAACTTACATTTTTTTGCACGTTTTATATACTTCAAGGGTTAGATTTTGCTTAATTTATGGTAGAAATTATTTTCAAAATAAAGATTTAGATGAAAAATAGAATATAATAAGTTTGTATATTCTATATTTGGCATGTGAATCTAAGCACATGTCAAATAAAAAAATACAACATTTAATATTATGATAATAGAAATACAAAGGAGAAATTATGCTTGCCTTATAAACTAATGCATATGCAAATCTAAGATGTACATAGGTGGAAGCAGGTAGATTGATGTTCAAGATCTATTTGTTAGATTCAAGAAATATTATTTTTAGGGATTTGGACACGTGCATCAATGTTACTATTCATTCTTCAATGCATATTTATTATATAAAATATTAAGTATTTACTAAAGCTTCCATGTGGGTTTTTCTATATTTTCTATCACCTTTCAGATTTTTTTTTAGATTAATCGCATGCAAAATCTCTTGATATCAAAATATAGCTCAAACCCTAAATCCTCCTCTTAGGCCTTATTAACTTGTAAAAAATAGCTTAGTGGGCTCACTAAATCAAGCTAACCTAAATGATCAGTCTATTAATGAGTGCCGCCTACATAGCCAATACTCTAAAAAGGCATCAAACATATGTATTTCTCCCCTATGTGTTGGACTATGTGTGAATAATGGTACAAAATGATATATGCAAGTTCATATAGTGATATAACTTGTAAATTGATAAATATGGATCATGGGTTGTTATTTGAATTATTTAGATCTATAATATGACTAATCTTGTTATTGATATAGAAATAGGGAATAACAAGGTAGTAGAACTTAGTTGTGAAATTGATTTAATGAACTTGAATAGGTGCTTGCTTGGTATTTACTAAATGAATAATGAGTTGGATTTAACTTGTATTTATACCACACATTTTTAAAATATTATCATGGAAGGGTTAATGAAACATAGTAAGTCGACCCATAGATATCAAAATATTTGGAAATTTAAGTGTTTTAAAAGCACAAACGCTTGCGTTAGAGAATGGATAATAGCATCGATGCTACTATCCAGGTCTAAATGCAACTATATAGAAATATATAAGGTCTCTAGAGTTATCTATAAGATAGTGAAGGAAATATATCAAAGATTAATCATATTATGGGCTACAAGTGATCTAGGTAATCAAAATAATAGGGTCAGACTATAAGATATGCATTTAGCCTAATGAGATGGTAAAAATGAGCCTATCAACTGTCAGGAAGGTCAAAAATGACGGGTAGAGCCTTGAATGATATTTTAAAAGTGTATAAGACTACTTTAACATATGAATCTATATTTAACCATCTGCACTCACCCCACCCTTCAATACAATAATGCATATGAATGAAATTACTAGTTTAAAGAAAATAAATGTGTACCATGGTGTGTAAAATACACCTTACTTTATTTGATCCCTATTTTAATTTATTATATGTGTGTGACCTATAAACAAGAACATGTTATAGGTGCAATTAGCATCTGAAAATGAATAATTTAAATTGATTGAAAGAAAAGAGAGCAAGGAAGGAGTACACATGTGTATCGATACAACCATGTTTTTCCTTGATAGTTTTATTTGGTAGTGATTATTTTGAGCTGAATAATTACAAAGTTTAAAAATTGAACCTTGAAGATGTGAAGAGGAGAATTATCATGCCCCAAATCTGGTTTAAGGGTGAGTTGTGCCATATCCATTGAGAGTATTAAATCTCAATCACAAAACTCAATTGTAAACATAATCTAACTAGTCTCACATGAGTTAATTAGTGTAACCATATGGATTGTGATGTCATCCCTTGTTAGGGTTTCATAGGAATAAATAAATTTTACAAGCAAGGTGGTGGTGGTGATGAGACAAAGGAAAACATAGAGAGAGAGAGAGAGTGAGTGAGTAGGCACCTCTTCTCGGTACCAAGATAGGCACAAAATTTTGTGAGGATGGTATTGATTCACATACATATTCCCATTTGTTTCCAAAAACAAGGATGACAATGGTACTTGAACAAATATCTGACCAAGGGCCACAAAGCACCAAATTGACTACTAAAAGGGGATCTATAAATGGCTAGCTAGAGGCATAAAAAGGGGTGGATGGATCTGGTATGAGTACTGGACTAAATCTAGCAAATAAATGGTTTATTAAGTAATAAAAAAACCTAAAAGAAATGGGTTTGAAAGATAAAGTCATTTTTGGACACAAAAAAACCATCATATGTAGAGGCACTCTCAAGAAAAAGATAGATTCAACCTTTAACTACTGCTAAAGATAATGCTATTATCATTTTTGACAGAGAGCGACTTAAAGTGATACAAGAAAGGGAAGATTGGATTGCTTCTAATGGAATGATATGTTGATTTAATGACATCTAGCTAAATATATATAACCTTCATAACTAGATAAAGTGACATTAGAAAGTTTTAGTAAAAGGTAAAATCAAAATTAGTCATTGTACTAGAGGTATTTTTATTATGATTTTGGATTTATTTGAGGATAAGGATGTCATATTTAAGGAATATTATTGGTATTGGGAGGAGTGTCACATGATAATTTAACTAAGCCATGTTATCCATATTTTAATCCTCCTAAATAAAATTTTAACTCTAATATGATCTTGATATGATTACCAAATCTCCATTTTTAATTTTAGGACCATAATTTTTTTAAATCTATAAGAAATTTAATAAGGGAATTATGGACTGAGGACCCAAGGTTAACTACAAAATGGGTCATTAAACATATGAATAAATCTTTTTGAATATAAATATCTCTAATGGATACACCAACAAAGTGGATTTTAAAGTAATGGATAGAACATGGGTTCAATCTTTAGACTATGAAGGGTTACTATTCATATCTCATAGGTGTTTTAGTACTGGTCATTTGGGGAATAATTATCCAAGTATTAAATATAAAAATGATAAACTTGGTGGAAGAATGATAATTTATAACATACAATAGTTGAATCATATATGAGCATGAGGATACAAAGGTGGTTCTTAAAACATCAGTAGAAAAGGCAGATCTAGTTTAGAAAAATACTACTTGTGTTTCATAAAATTTAGCTATAGGTAGTAATGCCATGACCAAGTATTCATATATTTAATCTAATGATGAGATGAAGGCTCAACCTATATTAAACATTCTTTCAACTAATTTTTTTGAAGTTAATATACCCATCTTCCCTAATGAAGGGGGTGAGGGAGAGTGGAATGTTATCTATAGAAATAAAAAGGGGCATGGTAAGGACTTGGGACCATCTAGTGTGACTCTTATATCTAGAAAAGAGAATATAATAGAAGGATCCTGTTTGTTTGTTAGCTATTTTTATCTATATTAATGTTATTTATTTGAGATGCAAAATGTATATATTTCTTGCTGGATCTTTAGGCCACATCTACTTTTTTATTCTTTTATTTATGTTATACTGGTAGAGAAGTTTATTAAAGATTTGTATGTTATTTATTTTTATAAATTATTTTAAGGGGGGTCCCATTCAAAACCCTAAAATTTACCATTAATAAAAAATAAAAATCATATATTGAGGCCTACACTCCCATCATCTAATGAGTGTCCAATAATTTTGAATGTAACTTTTTTATGTTCCAACAATTATCATAATCAATTTAAAATATAGTTATTATTGCTACATTTAGTCTCATACATGTATAATTTCATCAACCTTAATTTCAAGTTTATATTTCCCCTTTTTTATGGTTTTAAACTAGATATAAGTCCCAATCAAATTTATTTTTAAACAAGTTGACAAAATGCAAAAGTCTATAAACATCTTACACAACCAGTCTATGATAAATAAAGGATAGTATAGTTTTTACCCCAACCAATGATAATTTCACTCTAACTAATCATAATTAATTATTAGGTATCATTCATTTTTTTTTGAATTTACATTATATTTTTATATACAAATACAACCGTAAACAATTTTCAATACAAAGGTAGGAACTTGCCGCTACGTGGCCAATATTGTTATTATATTGAAATGATTAGATTATTTTTAATAAATATAATTATACATAAATAATTAATCCTATTATCATACATTATCTTTGACATGTTTTTCTGATATATGCCTCTTGTATGATTTTATTTGGATTTTAAATTTAAAGATATAAATGTCTGCTCTAGAAAGCAAATATCAAAGCCACTAGTATTATGTACAAAGTAAATAACACATAAATGAACAAATATGTCATCTCTTACAAGTATGTAAATATATCATAAAAAAATATTGAATAAAAGAGGATTAAATGAAATAATGCAAATGACCCATCAAGAATCCTTGATTGCAACACAACCCTTATCTCATTCCATTTCATTTAAATCACTGCATACTAGTGATGAAATTTTAATGATGGTTCCTAGGACAAGACATATCTATCATGCCACTTTATATGTTTATGGAAACATATAATTGTTTATAAAAAATAGGTTTTTTTATCTCCTTTTTTGACATGTTCTATATATATGTATAAATATATCAGTATGAAAATTAAGATATTGAATGAGTTTAATAGTTTTCATAGATGTATTTATAAAAATAACTAGTAATTTCTTCTCTAAATGAAATAACATGGATATGGGAACTTAACATATAATATTATGTGTAATTAAAAATGTCAAGTAAATAATTATAGGATTAGTAAATCCAATTTTACTAGTAAAATATAGATTGGGGATCAACATAAATAAAAGAAGCATAGAATAAGATTTCCACATGACACTTATGTAATTTTGAAACACTTTCCACAATGAGATGATATATTATATATCATCTTCGCTAAAATGAAAGATCCAAAAAAAAAAACAAGACTTTTATGTCAAATGATCATGTGTTATGCAAGAGTTACAATATAAATGTTTTGATGATCTGTACTTGAAAGATATCATAATCAATTAGCATGTGTTCTTATCTTTGCCTTCTCAACATGAATATGTGTCATGCCTACTTCACCATGTATATGTTGAAATTTAAATTTAAAGAGAAAGGAGAATCCCCTAGTAGATGTGATAAGAATTTTGTTGACAACAATAAATAACAATCCTCATCATTCATACCAAAATTTATTAATATAAAAATAAAAATGGAAGAAATAAGAAGTATTATATATATATATATATATATATATATATATATATATATATATATATATATATATATATATATATATATATATTATGGCTTGGCCTTTCATTTCTTTGTTGCATGTAAATTAATGTAATTTATGAGGACTAGTTTATATGTAATTTCCTACACTATTTCCCACAAGTAAATGTATTAATAAAAAACTCATATCAAAGAAGTTTAAATAAATGAAAATGCATCATTTGATGCATTATCTTGATGACATAATTGTAAATTATCTAGGATTCATTTTTTTTATTAATCTGAATAAAGGAGAAAAATATTAAATGTTAAAGCTCATATACTATGCCTCTTGTATCAGTCCAAGGGACACAACACTGAACTAATCAATAAATACTACTTGTACATCAAATATAAAAATAGGTAGTGGAAAACCTTATAGAAGGTAATAAATAGTTAGCAAAAAATCTATCTTTCATTAACTGCCTACCCAGTTTCAACATATCTTCAACATTGTAAAATGCCTCTAATGGCCCTTTGAGAGGGATGGGGCCTTTTTCTAGTCTTCCTTTGTTATTTATTCTCACATAGTCCAGTATTCCTTTGTATCTCATTTTGATTTAGGGGATAAGGGGATAGCTATTGTGATTTTACTTGATTCTTTATAACTTCTCTTAGATATTTCATTTTTAGGTGGAGAGTTTAAAACTACTACTGAGACTACCTTCACTTGAGAATGATATTTTTCATTTGAAGGTGTTAGCTTTGGTTCAATGGTTTTGAGACTTTTTGAGGAAGATCTAATCTTGTGTTATCTGACTTGTCCCCTTATACCATAAGGTGGAAAGAAAGGGAATATTTCCACCAAGAGGTTTCCTTATTTCTTATGAAGTTTATGCATTCTAAAGATAAGTGGCCAGACTCTAGACAATAATGCCAATGAAAGGAAATTATTCATAGTCAAGATTTTGAGTCCACAATCAATCTAAAACATTAAGGTCCATTTTTTTAAGAAGATTCTTGGAAATGTCTTTGTTGACTAGTATTTTGGAAAACATAACACTGTGAGAAAATGAAGAAGTAGCTGGGTCAATTTCTAGTAACTTTCCTAGGATACTAACTTTTATCTTGAGGTAAAGGTCAAACGAGGACTAGAAAGGGAGGTGGGAACTATGGACCTAGATGGGTCTGACCTTGAATGGTTTGGTGAGGGGGTTGAAGTGAGGAAACCAGTGTTTCATGACTATGGGGTGGTGATCCAAAGCCTAATGTTGGGTTTGAATCAATTCTTCATCCTATAAACAACTAAGTTTAACTAGGAAGAATATTTTTGACACAAGGGTAAATTTATAACCTACCTTGCATAATTTTTTGCTATTTCTCCATTATATAGGGATAAAGAGTTGGGAATTTTGGCTAAAAGTTGACAAATCTAGAAATAGAGCCTTTAGCTAAGATCCACTATTTTTTTTTCTAAAATTGATCCATTATCTTCCTTAAAATAGATATACATGGGAATAATAATAAAAACACTAACCTTATATTAAAATAAATTTATAAAAAAAAAAAAAAACACAAACAAACAAAAACAAAAACTAGCTCAAATACTTAACTTATTTTTCTAAATAGGATTGACACATCCAAATAAAAAATTAATAAAAAATTGAACAATAAAATTAAATATCTAAAAATGGAAGGATACGTTCTACTAAAAAGGTTTTAGTAATAATTAAAAATAAGTTATAAAGAAGAACAACCATCTAGATATTAAAAAATAGATGCCAATTATTTATTTAAACATCCACAATAAGAGCATAATCATTGTAAAGGCACTAGTAACAACAAAGTTTTTATAATTAATTACATTTGATATCTAAATAATTATAATTAGAAATGATAGTTTTAAGTATGTATAAATGGTCTATAAGTATGAGTATATATTTAAAGTCTTATCACATGTACATATAAATAATGAGGCTACTTGTTTGGTTATTAAATATGAGCATGATTTGTAATTCAATTATTTTTTATTAAAAATATTTTAAAACCATTTAATAATTAGAAAAATATATTTTTATAAATTTATAGTAATTATAAAAATAATATTTTACCATTTCTATTTTACATTTAAGAAATTATTATGAAACAAGATTTATAATGGATGATGTTTGACATTTTGGTTGTTTCATAATGAATGATGTGAAAATTTTTGGTTATGATTTGAAAGATAACTTATAAGATAAGAAACAATCAGAGTCACTTTTCCATAAGGAATGTAAAGTCAATCTATGTGGAAAAAAATAAACCTCACACGAGCTAAAATAGTGGGGTTTATATCATTTGGTATACATTATAAATTAAGAGCCACATTATGGCATGGCATGTCCTTCCTCCTCCTGATGGGTTGATTAAAGGCTAAAAGTTGTTTTGTTGAGTGTATAATCACTCGTGATTTAATTTCCTTTTCTTTCTTCTTTTCCTTTTTTGGGAAATCTTGTGCTACCTTTTTAAAGAAGCTTTGACGCTATGTACAAATTTTAATAGGCTAGGAAATATTCATATTGTAAATGTTGAGGTTGTAAAGTGTATCGAGAGAATTTTAATAATTAATTAATTTTCTAGAGCTAGAATTAAAAAATTGTTATTATCTGAAATAATATATATTAATTAAATTTTAAATTATATAATATTATTATAATGGATATATTTTAATTATTAAATTTATTTATTTTTAATTATAGAAAAAAGTAAAATTGATGGAATTATTTAAGGAGATTATTGAACTTATATAATATAAAATCAATACATTTTTAGCAAGAATCAATTGTAATTGTAGTGTTCTAGTTAATATTTGTATGATTCATTTTGTTTTAATGAATCGTTTATAATAGATATAATTAATAATTATATGAATAGAGTGTAATATAAACACTAACAGACTAAAAGAAGTGTTTTACAAATAATTTGAAAAAGAAGAGAAGTGAAACACGTTTAAGATATTTTAAGAAACTATTTGATACAAATAATTTTATCATTGATTTATTTTTTGATAGTTAAAAAATTTTAAGAAAAAAATTAAACAAAGATAATGATTGTAAAATAAAAAGAAAATAAAACCTAAAATTCTTGTAAAGACATATATGATAAAATATATCCTCATAAATATATAATAAAAGAAACACACAACAAATACTTAAGATTTTATTTCTATCAAAATAAACAAAAGAGCTCACCACCACATGTGATTGAGTATGGTACGTTTTAATTTTACCATAACTTACTCTTATTTCTCCATGCACAAACAATAATGTTCATGTAAAACATGTTTCTTCTATTAAATGTATATATTGGAAAATGTTATTTATTGTGGTTGAGTAATAGAAGGAAGAAAAAAATTTATTTACATAGTTATGGCAAAAAAGCATTGTAACTTGTGAAATACCATTTACTTAGATGCTAAATAATTATTGCGTATATCCAGATCATTTATTTTTATTAGTTATATAAGTAAAAACAAGATGATAGATGAATTTATCTTTCGAGACAATGTTATTATGTATTTACTCATCGAGCGCATCTTCAATTAATTCATTTATTCCAATGAATTATGAATATATAACACATGTTAAGTCATTTTTAATAGAAAAATTAATATTCTCTAGATTTATAAATAGATTTTCATAGGATATTCCCCTCCTCCTATATATAATTCTATAATAAAAAATAACTCATCCCCCTTTTCATACAATATAACTTCTCGATAACTTTTTTAACAAATAATTACTTAAACAACTATTATCTTAGTTACTCTTTTAAGATCCACTTTTCAATTTGATCCTTTTTAATGATTAAACTGTTACTAACTTCTCGTTTAACTTCACTCCTCTTATTTTCTAATATCAGATTAAAAAAAATAAATATTGCTAACAAATTTAAATTAATTATTTTGTATTTTACATATAATTTTATAAATTAATTATTTTAAAGGAAAAGAAACTCCTAGCATAAGGTTTTTATTTATAATATGAATATGATTATATTTTAAGGTTAAAATTAAACTATAAAAGTTTAATAGGATATGAAAAAAAAATTCACATAAAATTTGTAAGAGAAAAAATAGATAAAACATAAAATAAAAAATAAAAAAATTAAATTATTAAAATTTTTATTCAGCTAGTGACTATTGAATAAAATAGTGGATCCTTTTGCACTTTTAAAGTTTTAATTGAAAAAAAGAGTGTAAAGTTGAACCATTAAACAAAGAGTTGTGATGAAGACTTTTAGAGAGACCAACTCTATATTAAATAATCTCTTCAATGGTTTGAACTACACATATTTAATCCTTATAACAAATTATATTTTGTATAAATTTTTGATTTTCTCTAAAAATATTTTAAAACTTATTATAAATCTCATAAAATATTTAATACCTAAATACAACATAATTATATGATTCTAGTTTATTATTTAAAAATTTGAATACATGTTAATGTTAAAAAATTAAGTGATATGACTCCATACAAAATTAATATACCTACACTTATCTAAAAATAAATAAAAAAATGAAAGTGACCCTGATATATGGGAATGAAAATAAAAACACTAACCTTCAATTAAAACACACAAAAACGTAGAGATGTTTAATGATACCTTATTTTTATAAATTATGATTGATACATTCCTTTCCCCTTGCCACCCAAAAACATAAATAAATAAATAAATGAAAAAAATAAATAGTAAACTTACATATTTAAAAATGGGAGGATACGATTTCTTTAAAGGGCATTATTTATTAATTATCATTTATAATTATTAAATTATTATTAATCGTCTACTTTAAATTCTCCTTTTTTATTTCTTTTATATGTATCATCAAATTAAAAAATATTTATTAAATTAACAATTTTAAATTAATTATTTTTTATTTACTAAATAATATTTTAAAAAAGAAATTGGTTTCTTTGAAAGGAAAATGCTATTATTATATTCTCTTTTAAATTCTCTTACTTTTTTATTATATTTACATGTCATCAATTAAAAAAATAATTATTATTATATATTTAAATTAAATATTTTGTATTTAATATATAATTTTATAAAATATAAATTGGTTTCTTTGAAAATCAAATTGCTTTCTTAGGAAGGGGAAATTCAAATAATTTATTTTATCTTACAAATAATTATAGTTTATATGATGTTAATTTTGAAATCTCTAGTTAATGTTGAATCCAGTTTAATTAAAATTATGAAAAAAGAGTAAAAAAAATTCTTTTTATTCTAATAAAATTAGGTTAATGAAATGGGAAGAAGTTTACTTGTCTAAATCAAAGGGGGATTTGGAGTTAGAAAATTATTCATGATGAATGAAGCTATGGAAGTATAACTTCCCTAAAGATTTAGAATTAGAAAATTATTCATGAAAAATAAAACTATGGGAGTATAAGTTATATGGAGAAAGTTATTCATCATGAATGAAGTTGTTCAACACTTCACATCTAAAAAACCAAAAAATAATTAGACTTGTAGGATCTTTCATTTAGGCATACATGCAGCGATTTCAGACTATTATGAAACGACTTTAATTTAGCACACATAATATTGTGGATTGATACCATGCTTGTGTTTCCATGCAAAATATCATTTAAACTAAGGATTTATAGACATCATGTAGGAATAAATATCCCACCATGAAAATGGTTTGTAGGGAACAAGATTTTTTTGAATGATCTCAATATTTGAAAGCTGACTACTTTATCTTTTTACATCCCCCCACAATGGAATCATAGAATGATAAATGGAATGTGCAGTTAGGTATTGAATGCATTAGGATTCAATAAAACTTATGAATTACATTCTACCTATAAATACATAAGGAGAGGAATAGACTTTAAAATTAGGTTTTTGTTGAGTTCCCCTTTCCTCTTCCTTCACACTAAAGTCCTATATTTATTTTCATTAAAATATGAAACTAGAGAGATAGGTATAGATATTTTAATTTTATTTGGTTCCTTGCAACTTCCACTTGACATTTTATCCTTAGAATACAAACATGAAATTTCCATGGTATGAATCTCCACTTAAAAGGACCCAATGTTGTTCTAGAAAGAGAGCTTGAGTTTTCCTTGGGCTTTCCCTCCATTTGATCTATATGATTTATCACAACCATGATTTTTCTTGGGGAAGGCATTTCAATTTCATCTGAAAATGAGTCTAAACCATTTCTCTCAGTGCCATAATTTTCTATGATAAGATGGATGATGAAATCCTTCCACCAAGAGGTTTATTTTTTTCTTTTCAAACTACATGTAATTTTTTTAAACATTGAGATATTAAATAACTATGATGCAAGGATAGAAATGGGAATGAACACAAAAATGTAATGAGGACCATAACTAAGTTATAGCTAACATAGGAACTAGACTAAGATATAAATCATTAATAACACTATTAAGAAGTGATTATCTGCTTAGTGCATTAATAGGGATGGGTCAGTCTATAAATGATGCACTCACACACTCCTCTCCCTACACTTATCATATGGCCTTCCCCATAGGGGCATGAGCAACTTATAGTCTTACATGAGTGTCTGTCTATACCATAAATCACTTTGCACCTCAGGGGGGTATACCAATAAGAGTTCAAAGAAACAATACAAAAAAAAATGGATTTAATCAAAAGAGTCATCATACTAAGATTCCTTAAGAAAGATCTACCTAACTTCATATAACAACCAATATCTACTTTAGGGACTATTTTTAAAATTAATATAATATAAGTATTGTAAATAAAATTCTTCACTTAGTTTTGGTACCTAGGAAGACCATACTAAAGTGGTATCCATATTAACATTATATCATGATCATTTTGAAGAATCACTACACTTTATTCTCATACTCTTGAAATTATAATAATTATAGATTTAGGTTATATTCACATGTTCACATTTAGAATTTTGGCATGTCTTATTTAGTTTTTCAATGGTGGATGTTACGACATAAGTGGCCATCTCACTACCAAAATATTCAAATCAAGTTCATACAAGTTGCCAATTAACCATCTCATAAGCCTTGCTATAGAGATTAAATCCTTACTTAGAATTCTTATGCATCAATTGAAGAATATACATGCAACACTAATAAAACCATCCACTTATATCATGAAATTAATTTTAACTTAATGTTGCAATGACCATGATCAAGATGTGCATGTGAACATTCATAAAATTTACCACAATTGACAGTACATTTAGGATTAGTTACCGATTACACCAATCATAAAATAACCAAATATTTTAGATTGATTTTAGTCTCTTTAACAAGTTAAATAATTTTACACCTGGTCCATTATGAAATTTAAATATTATTATGTATTATTAATTATTTAGAATAAGTATGTCATTGCCCTTAATCATAATAATGAATCACATTAAGAACTGACAACAATTTACTTAACCTATTTGTAGGGTATTTATTAATAATTCAAGATTGCCATACTAATTTAGACTGAAACACAAAAGTCATCTAGATTATCCATTATTTAGAATCAAGTTCAATTTGTATTAACAATCCAAACATGTCACCTTAATTCAATAAGAATCCTATATAAAATAAACACTAATGCATGATTCTTTATTAATTATTAATTAGTATCAATCATGTCAGTCAATACTAAGATCCAATAGAACATAGGTAACCCAATAATTGGTAGAAACCACCAATAAAATTTCTAGGCTTTAATAACTAGCCAATTATATTGGACTATTTAAATAAATCACCTTTATAAATAAATATCCTTATTAAAACAACTTAAAATTTACATAAATTATGAAAATTTTAAATATTTTTCTTATGCAACTTTCACACATTAGTGTAAAGGTATCAAAGTCAAGGTAATAACAATATGCTATCAAGATTTTAACATACAATCTTATAATTTTATAAGCCTAATTTTAACAAGCACTATCTAAAGTTTCCACTCTAAAATCTTAACTTCTTAATAAATATTAATAACAACTATAACATCACTTAATCTAATATTCATCCTCCTTTTTTGATAAACATCTTAAATATTATGTTTACACTTCACACTAATAGAAAATATTAACCATATATTTTAATAAAACTAATGATCATTAAAACACCTTAGAAAAAAGAGAATGTAATCAAATAAAGTTTATAATATCTAATCATTTAGTAATTTGGTTATGAATTAACTTAATACTAAAGAAAATTGATAATCTCTTATGTAAACAAAGGTAATATCGTTAAACAAAATCACAACTTAATGAATCAAATTACATCAATAACTTTAAAAGGGTAAATAGATACATAGATTAAAACTAAAGGATTTAAGTTACAAACAATATAAAAAAAATAATCCTTAAACTATCCATAAAATATAATTAAAATCTTCTGCTTACAGAGTCAATCAAAAACCCATCCTTTGCATTCCAATGAGTCAAACCATATGTAGTTCATAGATCACCCCAACCATTAGTTGGTTATAGATCCCTGCATCAAGATAGTTGAAATAAAGAATGAGAGAAATATAGAAATATGAGTTTCATTAATGAACAAATCAAGTATCAAATAACATAAAGTAGGTTATGCACTACTAAGATAAGTACACCCACACTTATCTAAAATGCTATAGCTCTATTATGAGATTTTACATGTTAACCCTAATGGTTTTAACTAAGCGTTTATACCTTTGAGTATCAACATTATACATTCATGTTGTGTGTGTGTGTGTGTGTGTGTGTATATATATATATATATATATATATATATATATATATATATATATATATATACTATTTTACATAAAAAAAATTCCCTACTCTTGGTAGTTAATACAGAAAAGGGTTCAAAACCAAAATACAACCTCATAAATAATGTTTTTAGGAAGAATATTCTAAAAATTAGACACTCACATTCCTAAAATAAAACAATACAAATACTAAAAAATAAAACATAACTAAAATGTTTATAAATCAAGTATATAACCCAAATTGAAATCATTATATAATAATAAAATAATCAATATTAAATCTAAGAACCTTACATGCAAAAACTATTAGCAATTGGATACTAACAAAGGAATGATCATAAGATCAAATAGAATGCATCTTTATTATATATCACATTTTTGAATTAAGACAAAATATATAAACTTCATTAAAAATTTAAAATGAATTTTTAGGGTTTATATAAGGCATACATGCTTTGAAAGTCAACCAACAAAGTGATAAAAATCCTAGTCATCAGGGTTCCAAATTTTCCAACAAGAATAATGATTAAAACATCAATAAAACCCACAGACTTACAAATAAATCTGAAAATAATTAAGTTAACAAGGTGACATGATTATTAACAACATTATAATATTCCAAAACATTTAACCCACATAACACATGGGTACTCAACATACAGCTAGGTAATGATCAAACCAATAAAGAAAATAAATTTGAAGCAATGACTATGTTATCATGAAAAAAACAAAATATAAACTAATATGGATACACCAATAGTTTACAAATTGTATAAACAAATATTTACAAGTTTATATATATACTTCATGCTTTCCCATGCATACACAAATAAAAATAAACCCCATAATATTCATTAAAATTAACAAATAAAACTTAACAACTTCTCTTACTTGAACTCTTAAAGGAAATTGTAGTAGTTTTAATACCATCTTCTATGCATCAAAAAAAAATTTAAGGCCAATATTCTAGTTGGGATTCCTCAAGAAGACTACTTTTCTAATGACATTCCATAAAATATATCCTATATTTTTGACACACCACACAAATACTTTATATTTTACTTATAATAAAACAAACAAATGAGACACACCACACCACCATATGAGGTTGAGTACTGTGGGTTTTAGTTTCATTGTAACTTACTCTTATTTTTTCCATGCACAATCAATAATGTTAAATTTAAAGTTTTGCTTCTATTAAATGTATATATTTGTAAGGGTTATGTATCGTAGTTGAGTAATAGAAGGAAGAATTAATTTTATCTACATAGTTTTGGTAATAATAATCTTGTAAGTTTTGAAATACCATTTACTAAAATACAAAATAAATTATTGTGTATAATAAAATTATCGATTTGTATTAGTTGTGTAAGTAAACGGTAGATGATAGATGAGTTTACCTCTTGGGAAAATTTCAATATTTATTTACCATTATAAATAATTTTCAATTAATTAATTTATATATATGAATTATGAATAGATTACCCTTGTTATTATTTTTAATGGAGAAATTCATGTTTACCCATGTTAATCATTATAATGGAAAAAAACTAATGAACCTGAATATTACCAAGGCAAAGAAATAAATAGGTACAATACTTATGAAATAATCACCTGTATTGATTCATATTGAATGAATAAAATAATTAAATACACATGCATAAATAATCTTTAACTCAAAACTAAAGTTGACATGCAAAATTTGAAAATCTAAAAAAAAAACAAAATCTTAGTATGTTTCACATGTAAGTATGCACAAATCTAAAAATATCTAAAGATATTTTAAACACTAAAAGTAACCTAAAAAACAAATTCAAATTGAAATCCATGTATAATCAAAAAAATAAACAATTTTTAAAATATAAAAATCCCAAAAAGAATACTAAAATGCATTTTTGGACCCTCAGATGGTCATTATGGCCTATGGATAACATAAGAATGCCACTTGTCCTGATCTTAAGTAAATAAAGTAGGGCTCATAAGTGAATATTTTTTAAATATTTGTAAATAGTCCTATGGACATACAAAAAACATAAGAATATTAGGATAAGACATATTAATTCTGTTAGTCCAAACAAATCATAAAGTGAATTATGAAAACCCAAGATTTAAGATAGATCAAAATTAATGTTCAAGCTTTGCTTTTCATAATTGTGGACTCTGTAACTCTAGAATTTTAAGATAACCTTAGGATTATGCAAATTGGAACCAATGTCATGGATGTATAAGGCTTAGATGACCTTGAGTAATGATATTCAAACAATAGTGGGTCCCCATTAAAATTTAGAATTTGTGTGTGTGTGTGTGTGTGTGTGTGTGTGTGTTTGCGTGCGCACGTGCATCCGTGCGTGCATGTGCGTGTGTGCACGTGCATGTGTGCACATGCGCAGTTTTATTAGGGAAAAAAATTTCCTCACACTTGATCACTTATTAAACCTATTATTTACCAAATAGCTTAGAAGGACTTGGGTTGGTAGGGTTGAGAGGCTTTAAAACATAACTTTGTGTAGTTTTGGTGGTCATGACTTCTACTTTCTTCTTATATGAAGAAGGCCGCTATGTCCTATTTAGAGAGGCAAAACCCTCCACTAAATTTCCCCCAACCCCAATTTTTCTCTAAATATATTATTTACATCTTCATTCACTCACACCTCAGTCTTAGATGTAGACTCATTCATGCCCTCACCAATGGTCACTACTACTACCATAGGAAGATTGTTGTAAAAAACCTACTGCTCATCATTGACATCACTTGGGCACTATTGAGTTACCTTTAGTTTGTAAAACTTATAATATTGAAGTAATATCTATTGATAAATCTTATTATTTCATTAGTTAGAGATTCAAAGACCTTAACCTTAGGCAGGGACTAAATTCCTACATGGTCTGCTTCAAATCTAGATACATACCTTGAGAATTCACAATGGCCATGCACGAGAAGAGGAGAACAATGAGAGGAAAAAACATATTATAAATATGAAAATAGTTATTTTCTCATTAAATTAAAATTTACAGGTGGAAAGAGCATTTATTTAACATATAACAATTTTATTATTTTAATTTTTTATTCTTAGAAGGACACTTAAAAACTATGCTTGGAAGATGTGAGCCCAAAAAAAGTATTCTATTATTCAAGGGAGGATGATTTTCCTATAAATATTGATATTTAACATGGTATGGACCATGTTCTAGAAATAGTTGTCATAGTTATTAATGGTGTGTTATCTATAGGAAAATAATCTATTGTTGAAATTATTAAGGAATTTGATTTGCTTCTAGTTTCTATCCCATTTTTTCATGACTCAATTTCAAAGGATAAGTTACATTAAAGTATTGTATGTAACAAGAAAAAAAATTAGTATCATATAGGCATCTACAATTATTAATATGTTTCTATGCTCTCAAAAATGAGATAAGGGTGGAGGAATAAATTTCTGACTACTTGATGGATCTCAGGTAGAGGGTTTGTGTAATGTTGAAGGCTTGATTATGGACTATTTTTAATAGTTCTTAGTGTTTGGGTGATTCCATTTCATTAAAGGATCATGATTTGTTGGTTGAAGTATGGATGAAGGTTGATTTGATTATTTGCAACTTGTTTATTTCTTAGTTATTATTTTGTACCATGTTTTCCACTAGTAGAGGAGTTTTTATTAATATTTATTGTTACATTTATTTATCCATTATACAAGGCTTTGGGGATTTTTAAAATCTACATTTATACATGCACGAAAAAAAAATATTATTTTGATAATTATATTCTAACCACTATATATATTCTTAACTGGTTACCATATAATCCTCCATCCTTATTGTTAAAAATTTATAAATTTTATCTATAACTAATAAAAATCTATTATATAATAATCACATGTTTATGCCTACATACCTATAACCTAATGAGTGTCATATAATTTTGAATGTATCTTTTATATATTCATACAATTGTCATAATCACTTCCAAATATAAATAATATTGCCAAGTTTAGTCCAATACATGTATAATTTTATGTACAATATCTGAAGTTTAAATTTATCCATTTTTTTGTTTTAAACTAGATGTAAGTTATAGTCAAATTTAGTTTTGAAAATTTTGACAAACTAAAAATTTTTAGAAACATCTTATTAGTCCATGCCAAATCAAGGATAATATAGTTTTTATCCCAACCAATAATACTTCTACTCTAACTAATCATAATTAATTATTAGGTATCATCCATTTTTATTTTTGAGTTTACATTGTAATTTTATATGTAAATTCAACCATAAATAATTTTCAATGCAAAGGTAGGGAACTACCACTACATGGCCCTTGTTATTATATTGTACTAATTGAATTACCTTGATTAATTGTTATCATAAAAAAAAATGAATGTTATTATCATATACACTCTTTCACACATTTTTGCACATATATGCCTCTTGTAGGATTTTATTTGGATTTTTAATATAAGGATATAAATTTCTACTCTAGAAAGTAAACTCCAAAGACACTAGTATTATGCAAAAAAAAAAAAAACCCACATAAATGAACAAATATTTAATCTCTACCAAGTATGTAAATATATCAAAAATAAATATATAATAGAAGAGGATTAAATGGAATAGTTCAAATGACCCATCAAGAATCCTTTATTATGAACCAACCTTTATTTCATTTTATTGTGCCTGAATCACTACATACTGGTAATGAAATTTTGATGATGGTTCCTAAGACAAGACATATCATTCATACCATGATATGTTTATGGACACATATAATATTTCTATAAAAAAAGGTTTTTTATCTCCTTTTTTGACATGTTCTCTCTCTCTCTCTCTCTCTCTCTCTCTCTCTCTCTCTCTCTCTCTCTCTCTCTCTCTCTGTGTGTGTGTGTGTGTGTGTGTGTGTGTGTGTAAATATATCAGTATTGAAATTAATATCTTGAATAGGTTTATTACTTTGCATAGATGCATTTATTAAAAAACAATCATCATTTTTTCTCTAAATGAAATAATATGGATCTCAAAACTTAACCTATAATATTATTTGCAATTAAAAATGTCAAAGAAATATTCATAGATTGGGGGTCAGCACAAATAAAAGAAGCATACAATCAGCTTTTCACATGACATTTATGTAATTTTTGAAATAATTTGCATAATGAGATGAGCTATTGGATATCATCTTGGATAAAATGAAATATATAAAATAAAATATATATTAATTTTATGTTAGATGATCATGTTTCATGGAAGAGTTACAATATAAGCTTGCTCATGATGCGTACTATAAATATATCATAATCAATGAGCATGTGATCTTATCTTTGCCTTCTCAACCTAAAGATGTGTCATGCCTACTTCAACATGTATATGTTAAAATTCCATAATTTAAAAATGAAGGAGAATCCCCTAGTGGACGTGATAATAATTTTTTTGATAATACAAAACAACATTCCTCATCATTGATACCAAAATTTCTTAATATAGGAATAAAAATGGAATAAATAAGAAGTATTTTATAGACAAAAAAATGTCCATATGATATGGCTTGGCCAATCATTTCTTTGTTGCATGAAAATTAATATAATATATAAGCACTATTTTCTATGTAATTTCCTACATTAATTCCTACAAGTAAATATATTAATAAAAACCTCATATAAAAGAAGTTTAAATGAATGAAAATTCACTTCATTTGATGCATTATCTTGATGACATAGTTGTAAACTATCCAAGGTTCACATTTTTTTCTTAATATGAAGAAAGGAGAAAAATATGAAACATTAAAGCTCACATGCTATGCCTCTTCAAGCAGCCTAAGGGACACAACACCAAACTAATAAACAAATATTTCCCATACAACAAATTGGGGGTAGAAAAGCTATATAAGATAAGAAATAGTCAACAAAAAATATACATGTCTTTCACCAACTACCCACCTAGCTTCAACAAATCTTCAACATTGTAAACTACCTATGATGGCCCTCTGTAAGGGATAGGGAGTCTGTTGAGTCTTCTTTTCTTCTTTCTTCTCACCATAGTCTAGTCTTCCTTTGCATCTTATTTTGAATCAGGGGAAAAGGAGATAACTATTTCTATTTGACTTGATTCCTTATAACTTCCCTTAGATATTTTAGTTTTAGGTGAGGAGTTTAAAATTGTTACTAAGGTTCCCTCTACATGAGAATGATCCATTTTAGTTAAAGGTATTACTTTTGGTTCAGTGGTTTCAAGATAATCAAAAGAAGAGTTTGATCTTATGTTATCTAACTTGAGCACTTCCACCATGATGTGGGAAGAAATGGAATATTTACACCAAGAGGTTTTCTTGTTTCTTGTGAAGTTTATACATTATGAAGATAAGTTGTTAGTCTCTAAATAATAATGTTTGTTAAAAATAAATTATTCATAGTCAAGAGTTTGAGTCCATAATTGATGTATAACTTTTTAGGTCCATTTTTGTAGGAAGATTCTTGGAAATATCTATGTTGACTAGTATTTTGTATAATGTAGTACAATAAAATGAAGAAGTGTCTTAGTAAATTTTCAATAACTCTCTTAGGGTATTACCTATTTCCTCAATGTAAAGTTTAGATTATAAATGGAGATGGATGTGGGAAAAAAATTAACCCAAATAGGTCTAACATTGAATGGTTTATTGAGGGGGTTGAAGTGTGGAAAATAGGGTTTAATGATTAAGGGGTGGTGATCCAAAGCCCAATGCTATTTTTGAATAAATTCCTCATCCTTTAAGCACCTAAATTCAACTACAAGGAATATCTTTTCACATAAGTAAATTTATAACCTACATTGCATTAATATTATATTATTATCTAAGATCTAGGGATGAACAGTTAGGAGTTTTGGCTAGAAGTTGACAAATTTAAAAATAGAGCTTTTAGCTGAGAACTATTCTTAATTTTCTAGAATTGATTCATTATCTTCCTTATCAAGAGGTATCCATAATAATAATAATAATAATAATAATAATAATAATAATAATAATAATAATAATAATAATAATAATAATAATAATAATAATAATAATAATAATAACAATAACAATAACAATAACAATAACAATAACAATAACAATAACAATAACAATAACAATAACAATAACAACAACAACACTGACACTAACCTTAAATAAAAATAAAGTTAAATAGAAAAACTAGCTCAACCACCTACCTTATTTTTCTAAATTATGATCGACACATCCAAATAATAAATTAATAAATAAATTGAATAATAACATTACATACGTGAAAATGGAAGGATGTGTTTTGATTTAAATATTTTTAGTAATTAAAAAGAAGTAATAAATAAGGACAACCATATAAATATTAAAAAGAAAATGCCAACATTCACAATGGAATCGATCTCAACATTTGAAAGCTGACTACTTTGTTTTTCTTACATCTACCCATAACTAAGTCACAGACAAAGAAATGGAATGTGTATTTAGGTATATAAAGGTTAGAGTGTGTGGATATCTAAGGAAAAGGAAGGGTGTTGACCATTTTCTCATTTCAAAAACCTCATGGAATCACCATCACAGGATGAGAAGCAATCAGATTGACCAGTTCTCTAATTATAGCAAATCAAGAGTCACTTTTATAGAATGAATGTAAATTTAATCTCATGGAAAAAAATAAACCTCACATGAGCTAAAATAGAGGGGTTTATTTAATTTTTTCTACATAAATTAAGAGGCACATTATGGCATTGAATGTCTATCCTCTTGAAACTGATCAATATATAATATGTTCCAACATATATTGGTATATTATATGTTCAAGTTAACTGATTGAAATCACTAATGAGAGTAATATATTTTATAATAAATGGATCATTTTAATGTTTTGTAAAGGTGTTTTTTTATAAATTTTCATCAATATGTGTCAATAGTTTTGGCTCTATAAAACTCATTTCATTGAATAAAATGTACAAAATAAGTGCAAAATAATGAGAGATTAGATGAATATAGTTTAACCACTAATAAATATTTGTTCCTTTCATGAGTATAATTTATCTCTCAAACCATAATGATCATGATTTATTCCTTAACCTAATGTGATATCTAACATGTGGGAGAACGTTAGTCAAAATTTTAAATTCCACCCTTCTACCTTGCAAATTTCCAAGAAAATTATTTCCATGTTATGATGACATTTATCATCATATATATTAAGGTTTCAAAAAATGATTTAAAAAATTTAATTTCATTTTCACTCACATCATCCTCATTAACAGCTTGGATTGTTAAATTTTCATGGACATCATCCTTCCACCAACATTTTCCTTGTGTGTGTCTAATTTTCTAAAAAATTGTGATAAAATGCCCTATGCTAAATAATTTAAAACATCTAAAATATATACTTTTATAATCAAGGGATTGAATCCATTTCTAATCCTTAACTTTTAAATAGACATGTGTAGGAAGCTCATTTGTAATGTCGATGTTAATAAGAATCTGCACATATGTAGAATGCCCAAAATTTATTGTTGTGAAATCCATGCTCATGAACTCACCTATAATGTTTCCTATAGCCTAAAGAATGTTATTATGAAAAAAATACAATGGTAAGTCTGGAAATAGAACCTAGATTGGATTTTAATTGAACATTTTAGTGAGAGGGCTAAAACTAGGTAACCAAGGCTTAGCCAACAATATGTGTTGATCCCAAACCCATTAGTAATCATTGAAGCCCTAAGTATTTTTATGAGTTATATATATTTCACTAAAAGGATTATTTTTGTTTTTCGAAAAGGCTTGTAATAAACATTGCTCAATATGTGTCAATAGTTTTGGCCCTATGAAACTCATTTCATTGATTACAATGTATAAAATAAGTGTATTAGAATGAGAAAGTGGATGACTATAATTTAACCATTAATAAATATCAGTTTCTTGCATGAGCATAGTTTATCTCTCAAACCATAGTTTATTCCTCAAATCACATTGAATACAATTCATATTATCTTTTGATTTTGATTTTTATGTAGGTGAATGATTTTCAAAGTCACCGATAAATGATGGGTGTAATATCTAACTTGTGGGATAATGTTAGTCACAATTTTATATTCCACCTTTCCACCTCCAAATCTTCCCAAAAAGTTAATTTATATTTTATGATACCACATATCCTAATACATATGTGACTAAAGATACACACACACATATACATGTGTATTTATACATATACATATGCATATACATATACATATACATGTGTGTTTGTGTATATGTATATGTATCTATCTATCTATCTATCTAGACACACACACATACATATATATATGTATATGTATATGTATGTATCTATACATACATACGTGTGTGTGTGTGTGTGTGTGTGTGTGTGCGTGTGTGTGCGTGCATATATATATATATATATATATATATATATATATATATATATATATATATATATATAGACACACATATACATATATTATACGTGCATATGTGTGTACACCCACACACCCACACCCACACACACATAGACACATATAAATATACATACATGCATGCATACATACATAGACACACACACACACACACACACACACACACACACACACACACACACACACACACACACACACACACACACACACACACACACACACACACACACATGTATGTATATATATATATGTATATGTGTATATACTAATCCATAGAGTCTCTCTCTCTCTCTCTCTCTCTCTCTCTCTCTCTCTCTCTCTCTCTCTCTCTCTCTCTCTCTAAATACACAAGATTTTCCTTCTAAAAAAACAAACAAAAATTCCCACCACAACATGAGGTTGAGCATGGTGGGTTTTAGTTTCACCATAATTTACTTTTATTTTTTTCATGCAAAAAAAATTGTTCATGTAACAGACTTTTCTTATATTAAATGTATATATTTGAGAGCTCTATGTATTTTGGTTGAGTAATATAAGGAAGAATATATATCATCTACATAGTTCTGGTAGTAAAAATATTGTAATTTTTGAAATACCATCTTCTTAGATGAGAAATAAATTGTTGGGTATAACAAAATTTTCCATTTTTATTAGTTATGTATGCTAAAAAAAGATAATATATGAGTTTACCTTTCGAGACAATGTAAATATTTTTTTACGCTTATAACACACCTTCAATTAATTAATTTATTTTAATTAATTATGAAAATAACTCATCCCCCTTCTCATGCAATGAAACTTATTGATAGTTTTTTAAAATAAAAAATTACTAAAAACAATTGTATTAGTTACTCTTATGAGAGCCACTTTTTTAATATTTATCATTTTTTATGATTAAAATATTACTAATACATATTTTAACTTCACCCCATTTTATTTCTAATATATGTGTCATTAGATCAAAATAAATAAATATCACAAACAAATTTAAATTAATTTTTATGTATTTAACACATAATTTTATAAATTAATTATTTTACAAAAAAATAAATTACCTTGAATATAGTTATTTTATCTATAATATTAATATGAATATATTTTAAGGTTTAAATTTAACTATAAAATTTAATCGGCAACAAGAAAGTTAATTTTAACATAAAATTTCTATAGAATTGCAACCACACATCCTTCTAATATATGTGATCATAATGTTTGGGGTATTAGATAGAGTTAAACCACACATATATGAATCCAAAACCACCAAATAATCTTGGGTTGAGCTCCAAAATATATATGAATGTAAAAATGAGAGCACAATTCTGCATTTACAAGTCAACTCCACTCTCTCAAATTGAGAATCTAGTGAAAAAGAGGAGGTTTTTCTTAGATGTTTTGCAATATTGAGGGCATCAATTCGATCCTTGGGTGAAATAATGTAAGATGACTCTCTTGTACCGATTATATTAATAGATATAGCACCCTCATACATGGTTTTTGTGTCTATTTTGACTATCACACAATAGAAACCAAGTTTTAAAAAACTTGTGAATATGTTTCAACAAGAAGAGTCTTTTGGTACTCAAGAAGAATGAGAAGAACATGTTATGGATTATAATAAAAAAAAAGGAAAGAAACCATTAATGTATTCATCAAAATAGAATCCAAGTCAAATTTTAGAAGGAGGTAAGTCACATAAACAATGTCTCATTATGGTTTTTAGGGACATGAACTCAAAGATTTTTGGTATAATACCTTCGAAAAAGGTTCTTCTAGTGTTCAAAATTCCACTAACCAACAATCATCCCCTATGATATCTAGTAAACTATAAGGAAAAAAAGGGAACTTGGAAAAGAAACATAAACAACAAGGTAATTTTTTTGAACAAGAAGAAAATGATGATGATGGATACTACTTGTAATTTTCTAATGTTCATGGAGAAACTTCTTCACAAAGTGACATATGTTATGTTGACTAAGGTGAAACCTGACATATGGCAAGAAAAAATATTGGTTTTTAACATCTAAGGACACACCCAATAAAATTCAATTTTTATTGGGTGATGATACCTCATATAGTGTGAAAAGAATTGGTGACATTGACTTATCTCTTGGCATGCAAACCTATAGAATAACACATGTTCTATATGTACCCAATTTAACTAAAAATATATTATCAGTCAATCAACTCTTAGACCACATTTTGAATATGGATTTTATCTATAAAGGTGGAAATGAAATGTGTTTGATTATAGATAAATCAAAGAACTCAACTTCTTTTGCATGAGAATCTAATGTGAACCACATGTTTGAGCTTGATTTCATTTATAAAAACAATCAGACACTCATAGTAAAGGACACAGGCTTAGAATAATTATGGCACAAGGTATTTGGTCACATTAGTTCTAAATATATCAACACACTCCACTATTATAATATGATTGCTTAGTAGGAAAGCAACATAGAGATCAATTTCAAAAAATTACCTATAGATCCAATGGTAAACTTGATCTGGTTCACACCAATCTTTGTGGACCAATGAAATAAAGACATGTTGGTTTTAAGTACTCAATACTATTTTCTAATGATTTTTCTAAAAAAAATATGGGTCTACTATGTGAAAATAAAGATTCAAGCCTTTAAAAATTTTAATAAATTCAAAGTGGCTATTGAAACATAAATTGGTTCAAAAATAAAGACTCTCTACTCAGATCGTGGGGGGGGATTCATTGGTAATGAATTCAAAGATTTTTTTCAATAAAATGACATTTAGCATCAAATGGTAACTCCACATACACCTTAAAAAAATGTCACTATTGAATAGCGGAATCATACTATCATGTAAATAGTGTGATGTATGCTACATGATTTAGGTTTGACAATGAAATTTTGTGTAGAATTAATCAAAATTATGGTCTATCTACTCAATAGAGTTCCCACTATAGGTCTTGATGAAGTAACACCATAGGAAGAAGGGTGAAGAAAAGATCCATCTATATCACATCTTCATGTTTTTGGATGCCATGTAAGTGTGTGCATTGCCAAAGTAGAATGAACTAAACTTGATATAAAAGTGAATAAATATTTATTCTTAGGGTAAATTTAAGAAGCACTTGCTTATAGGCTCATGTATCCAAAAATTAGACAAATCTACACTAGCAAGAATGTTGAGTTGTTTGAGAAGACAGAAGCATATGCTCCTTCTATAAGCTCACTTGATAAACTAATTAGTCCCATAGAAAATTTAGAATATTTCAATCCACCAGTAGATGATAATGATGATGGGAATAATGGTGAAGCTCCACCACCCACAAGAGCTACTCAACATATGCCTAAATGGTATACAAGTACACTAAGAGATGATAAAAGATAGTGTTCCAAATACATCTTTCACTAGACCAAGGACTCATGATATGGACTAAGGAGAGGTAAATTTGGACTTAATGAGTATAATTATTTAATTTGATGAGCCTTCTATAGTTTAGTAAGACCTACAGTGAAAACCTTAAAAAGATGCCATGGATGCATAATATAATTCATGGATAAAGAATAAAACATGGTAGCTTGTAGACCTTTCATCAAGGAAGAAGCCAATTGGATGAAAATGGGTCTTCAAGACAAAGTATAAAGTAGATGGAAGTATCAACAAGCATAATTCAAGGTTGGTTGTAAATGGGTATTCTCAGAGAGAAGGCATCGCCTATGAGAAGATGTTTGCTCCTAGAGCTAAGATCAAAACAATTAGGATGATTTTTGCTCTAGCTACTTAGTTTCATTAAAAATTCCATAAAATGTATGTCAAAAGTGCCTTTATTAATGGAGACTTATAGTAAGAAGTCTACATGACTCAACTAGAAGGTTTTGTCATTCCATGAAAATAAGATAAAGTTTGTAGACTTGTAAAATCACTATATGGTCTAAAATAGGCTCTTAAAGCATGTTATATCAGTATTGATGAGCATCTATTGAAACATGGATTTAAAATGAGTCCATACAATCCTAATATCTACCTCAAACAATAAGAGGGAGAGATAGTAGCTATCATTGTATATGTTGGTGATATAGTCATCACTAGCAGTTCATTGAAGATGATTGAGTTAACAAAGAATTATCTAAATAGATAGTTTGACATGATAGTTTGGAAGAGAGAAAATCACATTTTTTTATCTTAACTCAAATATTCTAGGATAACACTCGAGAAATTTCACATGATGGATAGAAAACCAATTACCACACCTATGGAGGCAAAACTTTAGCTATCTAGAGAAGATCCATCACCATAGGTAAATGTAACTCTGTATCAGTAGTTTATAGGGATCTCATTTACCTAAATAATACTAGGCTAGATATCAGCTATTCTTTTCGTTATCTCTCAAGGTTCATGTAAGAGCCCAAGGTCAGTCATCAAAAATCAACAAATTGGGTATTGGGGTACATAAGAAGAACTATGGATTTTGGCCTAGAATAAAAGAAGAATGATAAATTCTTCTTGATAGGATACTTGGAATTAGATCATGCATGAAACATTGATGATATAAAACCTACTTTAGGATTTGTATTATTTTTGGGATCTAGATTGATATCATTGGGGAGTAAAAATCAAACTTATTTTTCAAGATCCTTCATAGAAACAAAATATCATACCATAAGAAGAGCTATCTATGAAGAGATCTGGCTTAAACATATACTTGAAGGATTTGGGATACCATAGAATCAACCAACACTTCTTCATGTAGACAATGAATAAGTATTTAAGCTTGTTTACAATCCTATATTTCATGAATGTACCAAATACATTGAGGTGCAAGTACATTTAATTCATGAACATGTTTATAAAAACAACATCTAACTCTAATATTTCCCAACAAATTAATAACATGCAGATGTTTTCACTAAATCACTTGTGTAGGAAAAATTTGAGGCATTTATAGAATCTCTCTCTTGTTCATTTGAGACAATGTTTAATTAAGGGGGGAATATTAGGTTTATCCTAACTGGTGATTAATTCACCATTTAAAAATAAATGTAATTTAATAATATTTTATCACTCATGGTATTTAGGATATTTAAATATTATTATTCAAACTTTGTATAGTTCGTTTATATCTCTTGTATAATATTCAGGATTTCGAATAGCTTTTGGATTGGGATAAGATAATGCCTGCCCTATTATATAGGGAATATATTTGGAATTAATATTTATATAAATTCATAATATTTATAATGTTTTCATTAAACGGAATGAATATCACTATTATTCCTCCTTAATACTATCAACCAAACACCCCTATACTTAATATTTGTCACTTGTGTTAGAAACCAATCCATGACATATAACACTAAGGAATTTTTAGATGAAATCCAATATCATCTCACCTCCTGGCTGATGGAGATGAATGAGTCCCTTCATAGAATCAATGCAAAAAATACCATGCTTTAAAAAAATAAATAGATTTTGATGGTGGACTCATCTCACCTCCTGACTGATGGAGGTGAGATAAGTCCCCTCATAGAATCAATGCAAAAGTTACCATGCTTTAAAAAAATGAATATATTTTGATGGTGGACTTCTATCCTGAACCACACTACATGGTCATAAATTAGAATTTCCAAAAACTAATAGTATGAAACCAACCAGCTAAATTTACCATGTGGATTATTATTTTAGCTCACACAATACATTACGGGTATAAAAGGTAACCATTGCCTCACTTCACTTATATAAGGGAGTTTTACAATGGTACCAATAGTATTATAAATATCATACATAACCCACTTGATATGATAGTTTTAAACCCTTGTATGTTTCCTTTGGTCCCAATGCTTATGATGATTTCAAAAGAGCTCTGACTAAACTATGGTATACCAAAATGGTCCATGAGTATCAAGATAAATTTTAAATTTTGGATACCCAGATTGAAAAGCTAAATGATTAATTTTTGAAGAGTTTTTTTTATCAATGTTCTCAAATATATAATTCACATGGAGGTGAACATGTTTAAACTAGATAACATGATGGAAGCATTAGGATTGGAAAACATGGTAGAAGATAAGATCACTTCTCAGAAATGATATTATAACTTTGGCTCTTTCAAGCCATTTATAACACCATGAGTAGTCACAAAACCTCCTCTAAATTCACTCCTATTAAATGTCTAATAGAGGTAGGAATGTAAGATCATAATGAAATAAGGCCATGCTAGAACTATGATGAAAAATGGTCAAAAGGACACAAGTATATAAATAAAATTGGATGTCAAATCACCCCTAGATGCTAAAGAATTGGAAGAATATCAATATTCCCATTGTGAATAATTTAAAGTTGAAGTACCTAGCAAGAAAAAGTTTCACCTTAAAATTTTGGTGCATGTCTTGGATGGGGTAACCACTCCTTAGACTATGAGACTAAGGGGATATTTTTAAAAACAACCCCTCACTATTATCGTTAACTCTATTAGTACACGTAACTACATTAATTCTTGGGGAGCCAAACATGGTCATTGTTATGTTTATCATTTTTTCATGTTTTGATGTCATGATGACCAAATGAGGAACCTTAAATCATAAATAAAAACAATCCAATGTATGCATTTAAAAATGGGATTAGAATTTAAAATTAAGCATGTTTACATTCTACCTCTAGGTGGTTGTGACAATGTTTTAGGAACATACTAGATTAAAACATTAGGCCCTATCCAATCAAAAATTTCCTATCTATGGATGTAAATCACTGATAAGCATAGTAACACACATTAATTGGCATCACACAATGATCTAAAATATCATTATTTCTCACCATATGGAAAATTTTCTAAAAATGTTATCTTATGGGTTGGTTTCCCATCTTTGTGCCACCTAGTTGAATGAATCCACCAATTCTAACCACCGACCATAATTACAAAAACTCTAGTAAAATCAAGAAATTCTTTTGAGTAACCTAAAGGGTTACCACCATAATGACCTAAATATCATGAAATTCAACTATTTATAGGAAGTGTACCTCCAAAAATTCACCTTTACACATACCCATTTCTACAAAAGAATGAAACACAAAATAAATGGTGTAATAATTATTGTTGGCTTGAGTCATTAGGGCTAGAAATAGTCCTTAATATTCTCCTATATTTTTGGTATAGAAAAAATATGGGTCTTCGTGCCTCTGTAATAATTTACACATACTTAACAATTTCACTATAATTGATAAGTTGATATCATTCTATTGATCAATGAGATACTAGATGAATTGCATGGATCTTGATTCTTCATCAATAAAAAAAAGTAATGATATTATGCGAAGATATATTGATAAGGTTTGAATGTGATAAAAAATTTAAGATAACTCAACCTTAATCCAAGAATGAGATATTGAGGATTAGTGATACTAAGTAGAAAATAATATGGTGTTATATCTTATAAATAAATAAATAATGTTAAGGGTATCACAAATTTAGTTATCCATGTGAAGCTAACCTTGAGTCACTTTGATGCTCCTTAGCTATGACAAACCTTGTGTATCAATTTTTAAACTATGGTAGACACTTTATTCTACGTTTGTGCATGTAGTTAGTGAACCTGAAGCTCTATTCAATGTATTTATCCACACAGACCATACCAAATCAAGACAATGGTGGCTTGTTCATTGTTATTATGGAATGATGTTTCTTTATATTCTTCTATTCTAACTTAGTAATCTAACCATATTAGTATATAAATACTAATTATAGTTGGAGGCACAAAGTTTTTATTTATTATTAGTGTGAGTTGTATGTTATTGTGTATGTTGAGTGTTGGGGTTATATGATTTGCATAAGCATGTTTATATTAAAGAAACAATTTTTTTTTCAAAGTATCATGGGAAGTTGATATGCATCATCATATATTTCACATGGTCCTAGATTTGGGCAAATCTCGACCGATATGTGTGATGGGACCAAACAACTTATATGTGGGTCTCTAATGTGAAAGAGTAGACCCATTGAATATTAAACTATTTTTTACTTTATTCAATATTTATAGTGAGTTGTCGACCATTTCCAATTTTACAGGAAACAACACTTAAAATGCATGGGTCATGTGGATACAAAAATACCTTAATGGTGTGCATGTTTGTGCATGCATTAATGCATGCATGTGGGTAAATGTGTAAATGCATATGTGTGACTGTCTATAAGGGAGATAACTATACCACAAAATTTATATGATATTATGTATAACAAACTGTTAAATATACCATAAATTTTATGATATGAATCTTCCTTTGGACTATGTGTGCATGCATATGTGTGCACATATGTAAAATGGAGATATCTATACCAAAACATTTATATTATATTAGGTATAAGATGGTATTATATATACCATAAATTTTATGATATGAATCTTCCATTAGGATTATCCACTGATTGTATGATTTTTATTTTATGATGGTGATAAGTATTTATTTCATGATTTAGTACTTTCAACCATGTCTATTGATGATGTTTTGTGTTTTTGTAGGTGCATAGGGGTCATGTGTGGATGCACGCATGACCACACAAGGGTGCAAAAATTTATAAGTGCATGTGCATGCATGTAACATGGTTATTATTTTGTGATCTATGGCCACCCCATGTGTATTTATTTGTGATGTGGTCAAGACCCTTGTGTATAAATTGAGGAAAATAATCAAATAATTTTTTTTTATAATATAATTTTGACTTAGAAAAAGTCACTATCTATATTTTTGACTTAAATACAACATCCTTGATTCTTCTTATATAGGTGTGCAAAGGGTGATCTATAGGTAGCTCAAAGAATGGATTGAGTGCATTACAAACCAACACTTAGTTTTTTATAACTCGGTGGTAGGGTCTATTTATCTTGAAATAAATTTAGGTAAAGTTACCTCTTATAGGCCCACAATCCATATGTCCTAGAATCATAACCTAGTTAGTGGTCAATGACATGAACCATGGCTAACTTGGTAACCTAACCATCTGAGTTTATAAATGTTAATTATAGTTGGAGTTATAATAATTCTATTTCCTATTATTGTGAATTGTATGTTGGTGTGTATGTTGATTGTTGGACTTAGACGCTTTGCATAAGCACATTTATGTTAAAGAAATAAAAAAATGAGGTTTTTTTAAAAGTATCATCAGTGGTTGATATACATCATCAAATATTGCACATGATCCTTGAATCTGGGAAACCTTAGTCAAGATGTGTGACAAGACCAAAAAACAAGGTTGAAATTCTTACCTTAATAGGTTCCAATTGGTGGCTCAATATCATATTTAAAATAATATGATTGAATGAAACATAATGGTGGTTATTAATCCCCTCTATAATGATGTCTCTAAGATTATAAAAAATGAAAATGTCCTCCACATATTTTTGGAACTTTTTGATGATTTTAGTGGTTATCAAGAGTATTGTTATTTTAGAGAATCAAACAAGATGGCAAACTTCCTCTCTAACAAAGATTTTAATACTATTGATAATATGAAGCTACATAATTTCCATGAAATTTGACCTTTATTGAAATACTACTAGATCATGGATAGGGTTTATAGGTCCCTTATTATACCTCTTAATGATTAACCTACTTGGGGCTAGGGACTTTGGAGTCTATCATGAGTTTAAAGTTTGAATACAATTTTGGTGACATTAATTATTTTTCATATTTTGGTTTATAAATATGAAATGTCATTCCTTTCCACTAGGTACACTTTGCTTAAGGTTTGATGTTGAATTATAAGTGATCATAGATGGTGTGGATCTCAAGTCCTTTATTGCCCTTTACTTTTTCTAATTAAAACTAGAGATGGACTCAAATGTGTTTGGGTTGAGTTTATGATGATAAACTCATATTCTCTAAGCAATTTCTTCCTCTATTATTCATATTTTGGTTTGTGGTATACAATTTTGCCTTACACCTAGGATTTGGCTTCTCCATTCTTATTCATCACAAGGACTTCCTTCTTATTCCATTACTTCTTGTGTGGATTAAAATGGGAAATAGGTTTCTATTGTATCATTTAATATGAATGGTGAAATACTGTGTTGTTTGCTAAAACATGGGACATTTTCAAGCCATCAAATAAATTTAGAGGTGGATTCAATGTTCATCATTAATTTAATAGACCTCCTTCTAAATAATGATAAATTTATACTAGTGGTTAAAAATTTTAGTAAGAAAAAACATCTTTGAGGGTTTGACAAATATTTGGACATGTTTGATGTGGTTTTTCCTATTGAACTTTCCATTGTTGGTAGTGAATGAATGGGTATTATTTCAATGGTAATCTTTCTAAAATTAGAGACTTGCCTCCTCAAATTAGGGGAGTTTGTCATTAATTATTAAGTATTAATCAAAGCATGGAAAGGATTGGAAGAGGCCATAGAATATATTTATCAAGGAGATTTTGTGCCCCTAGTGTGACATATTTTTATTTATCAATAATGATTAAAAAATGATAGCCATATTGGTAGCATAGGTAGAAAATAAATTGGCGAGGCTAGCAAGCTACCACAAGGGTGCCCCTATGGTTAATGTCAGGGATCTCTATGTGGGATATTCTTCTTCCTTTCCTTTTGGCCATGGGGTGGCTTTGATTTTAGTTATGTTCATGGACATGGATTCTAAGATGGAAGGAGTGTTATGAGGATTCCATGCCTCCTTTTAGGTGTTAGAATGGATTATGAGATGGAGGGAGTGTTATTAGGTTTTCATGCTTCTTTTTAGGTCTTAGTTTCATTGGTTCTATTATTTTATGTTATGCTTATTAGTTTGGTAGTTTTAATGATAGTATTATTCCCTAGATGGTTAGGCATTCTGAATTACCTTTTGTTGGTTTAGTTGGTGTAATTCCTAATTTGGTTTGATTGGTTTTTTTTTGGTATCTAGTGTTTTTGTTGATCTATTTTATCTTGGTTAGTTAGTTTGAATGGGTAATGTATGACCTTAGTACCTATATTTTTTTAATTATTTTGAATTTTTTTTGAGTTTTTATATAGACAAAATGGTGGGGGATACTCAACCCCTGTTTACTTAAAAAAATTAAATAAGATTCTTTAAAAGATAATTATCCCATGCCCAATATGGACAACTTACTAAAAATTATTACAGGATCAAAGATGTTATCTACATTAGATGGTTTCTCAAGGTATAAATAGGTTGTAGTGAAGGAATTCAAGAGACCAGAGACTACATTCATAATGCCTTAGGGAACTTTGTTTATATAAAGATGCCTTTTAGGTTAATGAATGCTGGTAAAATGTTTCAATGACCTAGGGACATTGATTTTGCAAGGATGATTAATAAGTTTATATCTATGTATCAGGATGAAATTAATGTGTACTCTAAGACTAGAGAAGAGCATTTGGAGCATCTATAGAAAGTGTTCATTAGATTTAGGGAGTATAAGATTCATATTTGGTCTCTTTTATATCTTGTGGCCCTTGGTCCCTTTTATCTATTAATGTAGTCTAACTAATGTTTGGTCCCTTTGTTATGAACTTAGATCAAAGTCCTATCCTAAAGCTTTTATTGTATACAACAAAACCTTAGGATCAAAATTTGTATTAATTTATTTATTCCCCAAACTGTAACTTCATTATTTTCATTGTTAACTTGGAGCCAATGACAACTGACCTAAAGAACCATGATCCAATGGTGCACATGAACTTGAACGGAGATGATCAAACAACACATGATCGAAGCTAAAAATTAAAAAGGACTCAAAATAGGCACATAAATGATACGTGTTGGGATTATGGTACATGGTTAAAATCTTGAGCATATTGTTATCAATAGATGGTATGCGACAAAGCATACAGATCTTGATCGATGATGAGAAATTGGTCAAGAATTCAATAAAGCCTTAGAAAAAATGAGAAGGTGATAAGTTTCACCATCTTGGGGGTGATTCAAAGATATAATGAAAAAAGATCTAATGGAGAGAAAATATTTGAAATGTCAAAGGTCCCAAGAGCTCTACAAGAGTAACAAGTGTGACCATCTAACCAAGCAGTTTGAAGATCTAGTGGCACATGACAGAGTCAACATGTTAATAGGCTTATGGAGGGATATGAGAATGATAAGAGCCACCATCTCAGGTGATTGAGTAGTAGATAAATAGTTCACAGGTCCTCTCATAAGTCAATAAGTCAACAAGCCTATGAGTAAGCATAGAGATGATGCATGTCATAGTCATGATAAATGGAATAAATATCAGCCAATAGCATTTGAACTCTTAGATTTTGATCTGATGGTTTGAGTTAGAGGTGGAATTTTCAAATAACTCAGGCCAAATAAGAAGCCACCACATGGTGAAAGGGAATTATCCCAGTAGAGACTGATTGTGCAAAGTGTAAAAATCCCATGGATTCTCAAAGTGGTGTGATCTTGGGGGTATTAATAGAGATATAATAGGTCACAATAAAATTTGATGTTAAAAATATGTTGAGAGCCTATAGAGCTGTCAAGTGGCACACTTGCATTCACATGTAGATAAGGATCTACAAAGGCTAGTCTTAGGTGGACTTTTCAAAGTTCTAAACCCAATAACATGTTGACACATGTCCTAGGGGCAATGATCACATTTATAGATAATAAACATAGTGACAAGGCATTACCACATATGTAGACAACACACATTGAAAGAATTTTTTTGGCACTTAACTTAGAGTGTCATCAAATATATAGCTAGTTAGGCAAGGAATATTCCTTAGGTAAATAAGTTTGTGTAATATTTTGAAAAGGAATATTCCTTTGTAAAGGCATATGTAGTTTATAGAGCATGTGGCCTATAGGTTGGTCACAGTTAAATAAGGATCAATGGAGCACATTTAATCCATACAAATGAAATAAATGATGCAAAATAAAGGTGGGCATTTCAACAGAGATCAAAATAAATACCAAAGTGACATGTTTTTGGATTAGATCCAATTAAGTAGCTTAGTCACTATTAAACCCCATAAATGCCTAGTTAGATCTAATGTGGCATGCCACTTGTCAATATGTGGTATTTTTTGGTTTTTAATCTAAAATATATAGTTCCTTCATGGATAGAAAAGAATTTAAAGCACAAAAGAAGGTCTGTGAGCCATTCTAGAGCATATTTGTTGTCATCAATCATTTTCTACCTCTACCATATCTATATCATCTCAATGCCATCATTACAAGAGCAGGGTGTTTCATGACATGCATAAGAGGAAGGTTGGTTGCCTAGGAGATTTCAATTGTGCCATCAAGTGGTCAAGGGTATATCTCGATAGTTACACATGAGGACAAAGTTTTTTTGGCCTCCACCACATAATTTCATTTTCTAGATTATGTAAAAAGGCATCTCTAGTCAAGAAATCAAAGTATTTGTTGTAAATCTTCATCATTCCTTATAGAGGTAGTTATAAAAATGATTTTTCTGGTAAATAGATGATGATTTTAGGTGTGGCAAGGAATATTTTCTAGATGGGATCATCTTGGAGAAAATTTGGAGGTCTACTTTGTAAATTTTCAAATTACAATGCACAATCCCATATTTCAAATGGGTGTAAAATGTATAAATAGAGGGCTTCTCCTATATTTTGAAGGTTGTTGTTGGTTCATTTTTATTATCTCCCTTGCTAAGGTGCTTGCAAGAGTGACAAACATTTTGAAACATTGGTGTATCTAAGATTTTCTTTCAATTTAATGGAAAATACTTGTGGTTCTTTATTGTATCTTTTTAATGAAATGTAATGAGATGTTTTACACGCTATGCTGATTGGATGTCTAGCTTTATGCGTATGTATGGTAGTCATCTTAAGCATATATCTAGGTTATATACCCCTTCTTCGTAGATATTTGGAAATATTTTGGTCAATACATCATTAGGGAACCTTGGGTTCATGGATTTAGCAAGAAAAAGTATTTGATATTCTAGTTTTAGTGTATGTTCTAGGGTTTCAGGCATCATTTGGGCATTTACATTATGTTGCCAACAATGGATGTAAATTTATCATTATAGTTTCCATGGCTTGCATTTTAGTTTTCCTAAAAATTTGTGATATTTTATGTCATGTATGACCAACACACCACCCCTTTCTATTATTAACAAGCTATCCTACCTTGTCCTACCTTGCAAATAATACACGCTTGTTGCATATCATAAGTGTTATTTTCCTACAAAATACATAATATATTTCTTGTATAACATGAATTTTCATCTTGTGATTTAATGATTAGCATTGTAGTCTTCCATCTATCCCTATTATTGAAAATTATTTAAAATTAAGATTGTAGTCAATTTTCCATTTGTATTCAGTAGCTTATATGTGATATAGGGTATTTGTTCATTCCATGTGATAACCCTTCTTAGTGGGAGTGAACAAGTTTAGTTATGATCTTGTCATATTCGGCCCTTTTTGAGCTAAAAATATCCATAGAGGTTGAATTACAAAACCTCTCCATGTGTGAAAGCTACCCCTTAGGTCCTCTCACCTTGGTTTAAGTAGATATAGAAGTAGTAGAGAGTTGACCATAACCTTTGTCAGTGCCTCTCAGTCATTTTCTCCATTTTCTCAATTCTTGATGCCAAACTCTCCCCAAGGTATAACTAAATACTAGTGGATTTTTCATATTTATATAATCAGTGTATATAATATAAACTTGAAAGAATTTTAAATGATTGAAAGTAAAGATAGATAAGTTAGGAGTATAAATTTTTATTATTGAAACCATCTTTCCTTTTGGACATTTAATTTGAATATTATATTCATTATGAAGTATTGGAGCTAAGACTAGGACAATTTTCAACCCTACAAGTGCATACATATATAGATATTTAGGTAAAACATGCCCCCAAACATGAATAAAATTAAAGTTTCCACATGGCCATTGAGTTTATCTCAATCATGAAACACAATCATATTTATAACCTAGCAAGTGTGAATGATTAAATCAAATCAAAAAATATATCTAGGGAGTATTGATGATTTAATCACTCTATCCTATAAATAATTTGAATAAGTACAAGTCTAAAACTAGCAAAGAAGGATAATGATTAGGTTTAGAGCATTTTGTATAGTATAGAATATCTAGTCATTAAAATTACATATGGTCACACTTTAAGACACCTTTCGATAGCAATAAAGTCTTAAAGATGAAGGGTACAACCATGATAAGTATTTGACAAGTATAAAATATTGGGGTCTTACGTAATTTTGATTTAGTTTCTACAATCTTATACATATGTCTATATGATTTTTAAGAAAAATTATTACTTTTTCATATTGCTTAAAATAAGTTTTTAATTATATAGGATTGTTTTCAATTATTTAAAAGGTTTTATTAGCCATCCAAATGTAACATGACACAATGGAATAAATATAAAGTGAAAAAACTATGTATTGGTGTAGATAATCATCCACATGTGTATCGGATAAAGTGAAAAGGAAAGGTGATAAACAAAAGGGAAAGATCTCCATTTAAATGATATGAGTGGAATATTAATGAATGGTCCATAAGGAAAGTTTCATCCATGTTGGATTTAAGATCTATAGTGAAATAATGTGAAAGAAAATCCACATAATAGAAGGTATAAATAGCGAATAGGAGGGTCCAAGTGAAATGAATTTATGGTAGAAAAACACTTGACAAAAAATTATTATATTATAAAATAATCTATCAAAAGGAAGGGGGTTGGTGACAAATTAAAAGGAATGTAGAAAGTGGAAATTAAACATATTCATGCCATAAAAAATAAAATAAATTTGAACTAAATCCAAAATACCAAAAGGTCATCCAAGAGGCAGTGCCCACAAGAACTCTCTAGAGAAATAGAGAGAATTATTTAAAGGATGGCACTAATGAAATTGGTGAAATAATGAATGGATTGATAATAATGGAATATGAGAGAGATCCTCTTTATATAATATAAAAATAAGGATGAATTGGAAGAAATTTTATTAACTTTCATAGAGGATTATAATATCACAATGTCTTGTTGGCTTAGTAGTCCCAATCATATCTTCTTGGGCTCAATATGACTCTATAAATAGAGAAACTATAGGATTAATTAGTATCACATTTTGGGCCACACGTAAATACCATATGGTGTTCAAGTGGATCATAGTACCAAAATAATCTCATTGTCCAATATCGTTTGAGATCATGGTAGGACTAGTCAACAAAACATGTAATAAAATGAATTAATTTAGTGCATACATTATAAATCTACATATTTTATTATTTTCCTTTTGAAAATAATTTCTTTCAAGTGAATATTAACTATAGATAAGTTCATGATATTCTAAATCCCAATAAATTATTGATATATATTAAATTAGGAATTAATTTCTATGATGTATCATGCCTTCAAAATGATAAATTTGTTATGGTATATATGCTCTACATTGGAGGCTTACATTTACCATCCCATTAGTAGAGAGACTATCTACTTTGTGTCTATGAGATAAAAACAAAAATGAGGCCATTCAAAAAATATCAATTTCACATGTGCGAGATGGATGATTTCTCTATGGTATTTGATTGCAACAATTTATCATGTGAGAATTGGGTGTTTTGCGATGCCCTCTTATTTGAATTAACTTGACTTCTAGATAATGATTGTAATCTTGTCAATAAACATTAGTTATGATGTTATGGAAATATATGATGATAAGGTCTTATTACAATAACAATGTGAAGATAACTCAGGGTTAATCCAATCATGAGATGTAGAGGATTAGTGACACTTAGCATCAAATGATATGATCCTAGATTTTATAAAAGAAAGAATGAAAGTTATGGGTATCACAAATATTTCTATCCATGTGAGGATAACCATGAGTCACATTGATACTCATTGGATACAACAAACCTTGTGTATCGATTATTTGACAATGGAAGACACTTTATTTTATGCTTTTGCATGTAATTAGTAAACTTGAAGGTTTATTCAATGTATTTATGTTTGCCCAATGAAGATAATGGTGGGTAGTTCATTAATATTATGGTCTGATTCTTCTTTATATTATTTTATGGATATGTAGCTTACTTAAGGCATAAGTAATTATGAATATTTGAGGAACTTTTTATGACTTAGTCTTGCATTCTTAGCCTTAACTAATGTGAAGATAATTTGGAATATCTCTAACTCCCTATGAATACTTTTGACCATTTTGTGGTAGTTAATCACTGGACTTCTTCCAATTGATTGGGTATTGGTATAATAACCTATGATACATTATAACATTTTCAATCTCATAATACATGACCAATCTAGTGATTAACGTATAAAAATTCATATATGAACTTTCAGTAAATTGTTTAGTAATATAATTCCTTATTATTCATCAAACACATAAATCAAACATGTGGTGACATATATTTTGTCTTCAACTAATTGAAAAGTTGTGAGTCTAATATAGCATAACTTCAAAGCAACACCTTTCTTAGAACTTAGCATTGCCTATCTTTATCACAAAAATGTCCTTTTATTTCAATCAACTTGATGATGATTGTTTAGACTTGATATTAAGATAAAGACTACTCCCAAATTAGTTATGATCTAATGAGAATATTAATAGGAATTAGTATGATTTGAAGGTGGATAGATGAGCTCAAATAAATAATTTAATAATAAAAAATTACAACACTAAAATTCTTATTGAATAAAAATTACTAAAGAAGACCTTATTCACTGCTAGAAGTTTTATAAACCAAAAAAATAACAAGGACATCGAGTGTCAAGTCCTTGTGGGGATGTTGACATTTATAATCTATAAAGTAGTTAAAGATATAGTACTACTCCTTTTGGATCATTCAAATTTATGGATGTTTATAAAATTTTTAAAAATGTGTCAAAGGTGTATGAATCTTTTCATGACAGGTGTAAAACAGTTGATAAGCATGGGACAAGCATGTGAAGTGTTTGAAAAAATGCCTCCATGAAATGGATGGTCTGGGTGTAGGGAAGGAATATGCTTCAAAGGTTGTGGCATCCCAGAGTTTTTCAAAAAGCCTAAAATTGTTCATATCTAGAAATCAAAATGGCATCCCATTTGGAGCACATAAACTTAAAAAAAAAATTATTCAATGTAATTTCAACCACAAAATCAACAAAAAAATAAACTTGGCATTAAATGTATACAACCAATCTACTCCTCTCGTTATAGTTTTGGGTCATAATTGAATAAATATTAATGAAAGATTGTAGTTTCTCTCCCATTTTTCACATCATCAAAATAAAATTTATCAACAAGCATCTATTCACAAACAAGCATATTATACTTGTAGACATATAAATAAGCTACATTTTCATGTTAATCATTTATATGTAAGCGTGTGTGTGTGTGTGTGTGTGTGTGTGTGTGTGTGTGTGTGTGTGTGTGTGTGTGTGTGTGTGTGTGTGTGTGTGTGTGTGTGTGTGTGTGTGTAATTGTATAGCTCCAACGAAACTGTTTCATATACAAATATCAAAAATCAAAAGTTAAGACTACTATAATAACTAAAAAATAAGTTGTAGTAAGAGGATGGCAAGTTGATTGATGAACTCTATTAAAAGTTAAGATAATAAGCTTATTGTTATTATCTATCAAGGCACTTAGACTCCAGTTTGATCAAATATATCATATTACTTGCCAAGGTAGTATTAAACAGTGTAATATCACCTGAAAGGAAACACTTAGAAGATGAAGCAAAATACACAAACTCTCTCATATATTAGCTTATCCTTGAAATCAATGCACACTCAAGGTAGAGTGCCTAACACACAATATTTCAGTCATGGAATAGATGTAATGTAATAGGGAATCTAAGGAGAAGGCCTCATTCCACCTTTGTAATAGGATTGGCCAAAAGGGTGCAAAAGTAAAACTACCCTGACTTCATTAGATAAGAGATTAAAAAACAATTTGGCTATGATAATTTAGAAATTAAAGAAAAAGTGAAGGAAACTTTATGGGGCATTACAAAATACTGTCATGATCTGGGGCCTACCTATTGGGCATTGTCAAGGAGAAGAAAAAATGACATTCTAAAAGTAGTGACATAATCTTCCTTGTAGACCAGGTACAATGAAGTGATATTAAAGAGAGAATTAAAATTGATCTCAACAGATTTGGAAAATTGATTCCATACCTAAAATTACATGCATTATCATTTGAGCAGACCAAAGAAATTATTTTTAATGAATTCCTAGAGTTTATAACTGAAATACCCACCACGTTGCAAAGCAAAAAAAAAAACAAATATCAAATTAAATAGAAATAAAAGTAGAAATCACCATGGGCTTCTAGTCAAAAGAAGTAGAATGCTTGCAGTGGTTAGACAAGCCGTCTCCATAGAGTGTGATTTATGTCACCTTCAGAACCCTGGATATTGTGAAGAAAATATAGCTAAAAGAGTTTGCCTTGGACTTAGAGGCCACATAGAGACTATTTTTATGGGCTCTCCATAACGATCTAATGAATCTGAAAGATAAATCAATATAAAATGTTAATTTAGAATCAAATTTAAAGGTGGGAAGACTACACAATATTGGGGGAAAATTTTAAAATAGACAATGACCAAAGTCAGGGAATACTTGTATAATCAAAATAATGACAAGCTAAAACATTACAATTTTTATAATACTAAAGCTTTCATCATTATATCCACAAGATTTATACAATCCAATTTCAAAATAAAACAAATTTAGTTTGAGACGTAAATTAGTCCCTATTTGGTTTAAATGTAATCTGTTTTATGATCCCATTGATTGAATCTGGCACATTTTCAACCTAACCAAAAAATTGTATAATATATTTGTTCTACATATATCGTTTACTAACCATGACAACATCACCCCTTGGGCTCATTATCTACTCGATGATAATGGTGATGGTGAAGGTGATGGTTCCTTTGAATCCTTCAATTTCCCTTTTCCTTTCTATTCCATTTTGAATCCTTGTCTTTATGTTGCTTATGATGGAACATATTGCACACATCAATTTACCTACCAACAAAGATCTCGAAGTCCCAAAATGCATTCACCATCAGTAACAACAATAACCTGAATATTCTGTTCAAGATTTCTAGGATCTTACCTCTGCTAAAATCATTTGATATAAAATATTAATAAAGGAAAATCCATTTAAAGGATAAAGATATCATGAGCAAGGAAATAATATGCATACTTCTCTTTCAAGCTGATATAGAGACCCTAGGGAGGTTTGAAGATTGAACCATATTTTTAATAGGCTTCACCAACAGTTGGATTGTAAACTATGGGAAGCAACTCTTCCACATTGTCCACCAAAACTTTGTAAAATAATCCTTCATTCCTTTCCTGTCATTAGAAAAAATATGTCACCATGTAAAGCCGACATTAATTCACATAATGTGCACTATAAAATAGCAATATTAATCACAACTAAGAGACAATATTTTTATTGTTACTAGACTTTAGCTTCCACGAAAATATGCAATAGATTATGAAATAGATGAATCTGGTTTATAAATGTTTACCACAGATTTATCCTTGTGAAAAAATCTAAAAAATAAAATATAGTGGATACAGAGTGACCGAGGAAAACTTTACGCCTCCCACCTATGTATCCCTCCATCGTCACCACAGCTCATGACGTCTAGGAAAATATGGAGTCTTGACATCTATGGATTTAATGCCACACTATAGAATTGATAATTCATAAATGAATAAGAAACCCTATGACATGATGTGTTACAGATGGCAGAGAGCTTAAAAATTTGTAAACTATACACAAAATAAATGGCATCTCTATCATGACCAGGAATTGATTATTTTTTAATCACATAAAGCCAGAAAAACATAGAAATTGTTCTACCAATCAAAATATAGTAAATATTATTATTCTATATCCTTGATTAAATCTCCTACAATTTACTTTTAAAAAATGACTACATATTTTTTAACACACAAAAAAAACACAATTTAATTGACCAGCAAACAAGAGTTTAACTTTACGTTAAAGCATAAAGAAACCTAAAAAGTACCCTTTTGGAAATAATAATATAATTAATATTTATACCAATAGAATTTTAAACATTCATGTATCATGAACTATGTATTTAAGTCATGAGATTATGTCTCATAAACATTCATATATCATAAATCATGTATTTAAGCCATGAGATTATGGGTCGATCCCAGTACTTAAATGCTTAGTTGATAAGTGCTCTAGATGGGAATAACATGTTGAGGATTATATCTTGATACACTTAAGAAAAGTCATGCATAGTTTCTAATATAATTATTTAAGAAAAGCCCCTTGTAAGGCAAACGTTCGGAGTACAACTTATTCTCACCTTTCACAACGAAATTGCTAATAATCATATCACAACAATCACATCACAATAAAACTGCTGATAATCATCTAACCGCACAATCGGACATAGCAGCTCATGCATTAATCTTTAACAACGCAGGTCACCTGTTCCCATCTGGGCAGCAGCGAGGCAATCAACCGGAAATCTTCAAAAGCATCTAACAAGTGCCTTATCAACCTGTTTCACACTTCAAACCTAAATACATTATAGATAAATGAATAAATGAAGGAAAATAGAAAATTTATCCTGCAGAGGAGAAAGAGGAGGAACGCCAAACCTTGTCAGAGAAGGACCACGCCAAAGCAGACTTATACAGGCATGTTTTCTCTATAGCACTATTGTTTCTATTTATCCTCGAGTAATTTTTATGGTGTACTTTTAGTACAGTGTAAGCTCCAAATTGACAGCAAGTCAGTACACTTTAATAAGCAAGTACTTTAGTATAGTGTACACCTTAATCCGTTTGTGTATTTTCGTTTGCCTTGGTTGTGTTTTCAATTAGTAAAAATGTGATTTAGTAGAAGTAATATGTTAACATAGGCTGCACTATGACAAGGCCCACCGTGTTAGACCTACAGTGATAAAGAAATGACCACGTTTTCAGAAACGAATCCTATATGCACATGAAATCTGAACTTTGGATATTCTTTTTGATGAAATCCTATCACAAATGGCATTGTTTTTTAACCAATGTTCAAAAATAATAATAATAATAATAATTTAAACCCGTAGTTTTTTTATGGAGATTCTCTTTTATGAAATCTGAACTTGCAGACTCTCTTTGATGAAATATGAACTTGGAGATTCTCTTTATCGACTATTTTCCCTCAGTTCTTTCATTTTGGATGTTCTGCCAAATCGTGAGTCCAGAAGCTCTGCCAAATCCCGTCAATTTTGGAGAGTTCCGGTAAATTCGGAGGTCTTCTCAATTTAACAAAGGTTCCAAACACATTTACCCTCTTTGGATAGATTGCAAAATATGAAGGTTGTTTACATAGTTTGTTTTCCATAAAGCCCAACATCTCTCTTAGGATTACTAGCGTAAGCATAGGCACTCAAAAAAGAAGAGATGGTATGCCTCTGGCTCCCCTCCACATGCGCCCAGCTTTCTCCTCCAATATGCATACATTAAAATTTACTCTTTAATATTCTTCTTCAAATTTGTGTAGTCCGTGGTTGATTTGCAGGTTTTTCTCAAAGCATGGAAAGGGTTGGACAAGGCTATGGAATCTCTTTCTCAAGAAAATTTGGCAACCCTATTGTAGCTTATTCTTCCTTCTCACCACATGATGGAATGACAGCCATCTTTGTAGCTAAGGTGGAAAACGAGGGTGTCCCTGTGGTTGATGTGGAGGATATCCGTGTAGGAGCAGCTTCTTCATCTCCTTATAGCCATGGGGAGACTTCTAGTGCGTCTAAGTCCATGGGCATGGATTCTGAGATGGAGGGAGTCTTCTAAGGATTTCATTTCTCGTTTTTAGGTTTTGATGGTTCTATTTTATATTGTTTTGATTTTGGGTTTGTTAGTTATAGTGCTAGTTCTTTCCCCCGGATGGTTAGGTGTTATCAGCTTTTTTTGGTTGTTTTTTACTTGGTTGGATGGTTTGGAATGGTGTTGCATGGCCTTAGTTCCTTGACTGCTGTGATTTCTGGGTAATATTTCTGAATTTTTTATATAAATAAAATGGTGGGGACTTTTAACCCTTGTTTATGTATTTTAAAAAGAAAAAATACAAAATAAATTAATTAAGTCCATTGGAGTAACCTATAATGAAAATGAAGTGGTGGAAGGAGTGAGTTTTATAGTTTAAGATGTAAATAAAAATGGATGGACATAAATTCAACATCCATTTGAGATGTAAACAAAAATGGATGGACAATAGTTTTCCTTCCATTTTTAGTCGTAATGTTTGCTTTGGGACTAGTGTGTCTGATATTCCCTTGTGTTACCCTTGTTTTACTCTGTTAAGAGACTCTGTTATGTTGGACAGGCTCTTTAAGAATGATAAGAGGATGTTTTGATGTTTCCGGTGTCCTGATTGGAAAAATTGGTTCCTCTTGCTTTGATGGAGGGATAAAGAGAAAATTTTATAGCTTTAAGATCCAACACTCTTTAGGAAGGGAAAAGTGGATTTCACTCTAGATCTAGAACAATTTGTTATAGGTCTTAGGAGTGAGGACTTTTGTCTTGACATTTGTGATAAGGGATTAAAATTGCTCCTAGACTTGAGGATCAAACCTTTCAAGAATAGTCTTTAGAAGGAAACCCATTTCATCAATCATGGAGAATGTAATATAGAGGTTGAGAGGCCTACCATTGTAAGGGAAAGAAGAGTTTTTGATTAGGTTGGAGAATTTCACGAATTCTTTGGAATCCTTCTCATGAATGTTTTGCATATCCTTAAGGGGATCCTTGACTAGTTTGAATCATGGATTCCCTATGGAATCCCTTTTAGGTTCACCTTGTGGTCTCCTTATGGATGCCTCTTTCAATACTCCAAAGCTATTATTTTCAAGATGGTTTTTCAATGGACTCTGAGTGGATTCCTTCTCAAGATGATTATGTGGATTCTTTGAGGGATCATTTGTTGGTTTGTCTCTAGGTTCTAAAAAATTTGTTTTTAGTTTGTTTTTGGGTCACACTAGGGACCCCATAGGGCTTCTCTCTCTTCATTTGACTTTGGATACTTGGAGCTCTGTTTGTGTTCAGGTTGGTTACCAATGTAGCCAAAATTAGTTTATTGGTCCCCTCAAGGCCTGAATGGTTCTCTAAGAGTTGAGCATCCTACTTCATTACTTTAGGTTAGTTTTTGACCTAGCTAAAATTGACTAGTTCCCACACCATTCAAAGGTGATTGTTGCCTTTTTCAATGTTTCTCTTCCCTAAAGACCTTGGCCTCCATCTATGGCCAATCTATCTCTAGAAGTCTCCTTATTGTCTTTATTAATATTGGGTCTCCTATGGGATCTCGATGGTTCTTTCAAAGATCTAGGCCTCCTCCTTCATTAGTAAAAGATGGTTTCTAGTTTGGTTAAAATCGATTGGTTCCCACCCCAAGCAAAAGTAGTTATTTATTCCTATTGTTTCTCATTTGTCAGGGTCATTTCTACATTTTTTTATTATTTCCTCTTTTGGTGGTGTCATTTTATTTTCATGATGAATTACATCTTCTTATATCTTGTTTATGTTAGGGGAAGAACTAGACCTCTTGATGTGTTTGGATTGGGTTCTACATCAATCAAAAGTGGGTTTACCCTAATCTAAACACCCATTTGACTTTCATATAACATTTACAAAGTTAAAATTTGAAAAGATAATAAAAATAAATTAATTATGTCCATTTGAATACCCTATAATGGCAACCAAGGGGTGGAAGGAGTGAGTTTCATAGTCTGAGATGTAAAAAAAAATGGATGAACATAAATTTAACATCCATTTTCTATACAATAAAAAAATGCATCATGTTTATAAATTTAAAATTTGAAAAGATAATAAAAATAAATTAATTATATGCATTTGAGTACCCTATAATGGCAACCAAGGGGCGGAAGGAGTGAGTTTCATAGTTTGAGATGTAAATAAAAATGGATGAACATAAATTTAACATCCATTTTGTATACAATAAAAAAATGCATCATGTTTATAAATCAATCCTAACTCAGAGAGGATAAATCATACCACACTTTCAATTAGAAATACATTTGTTAAGCAGGAATATGACCAATATGAGGATCTACTAGACCCAATTAAGAGATCTCTTATCAAAATACACTGTGCTGGGGAGGGTTCCAAAACCTCTATTCTAACACAATCATGCAATAACCCTAAGGGGGTATTGAATTTTAATATTTCACCTATACTAATAACAAGTAAAATAAATCTAGTCTAGTGCTCACCAAAGCTTGTGGCATAACATGAGGGGTTAGAAATAATCAAAAATATGTATAGGAGAATCTCCACTAAGCTAACTATGAGTAAGATCCTAATACATGTAATATGAAGAGTAACATTATTTGAAGCTAATACTTATGCTACTTCTATCTACTAAAGAGAGGGGAAAAGTTAAGGAATACTTACTTGAATGTGAACTTATCGAGACTCTTTATCTCCCTTGGCCAAAGGGGCTTCGTATGAGGTTGTTTTGATTTGTAAGGATCAATAAGAAATGCTGAATTATCCAAGACTTATCCACAAGACTAGATTCTTCAAGTAGAAACCCTAATCTAATAATCCTCAAGTAGAATGGTGGAAGAGCAAATTATAAAGAAGCACGAGCAAATATTAACTCTTGATTGTATATTAAAATAATGATGAAATGATCTTGTATTTATAAGTGGATTTGACCCTAAACCCTTATGAAAATATCGATCGATAGGGTCAACGTAGTTGACCTAGCATAATTTTTTATAATAATTCACTAGGTCTTGAGCTAGGTCGGCCAAAGGCTAACCTAATTCCTAAGTGAAAATATCCAAAATTGTACAAGGTCAATCTAGTCGACCAAGCACAACCAACTAACAAAAGGGACTCAAGGTGAGAAAAAGAGGTATGGAAAGTGGAAAAAGATTGGGGGCATGCAAAGGAGGAGTTATAGCTTAGGGAATGGTTTTTAAGAGTTGGTTGGATTGGTAATATATAGTAATAAGGGACAACAATCCTATGAAGCACCAATAGTCTACCCACCCCTTTTTAAGTGTACCTTTTAAGGCGTGCACTCAGAGAGATTAAGACTTGATAAGTTCCTGCAAAATGTAAAGCACCAATATTTATAAAAAATTAAAAATATTGTGGTTATACACATTTGACTGTCATATGGCAAATTTTCTATTTTCTTAAAGAAGATGATCCACAAATATTAATATCCTGTGTATGATGAAGTTCAGAGATCATTTTTTTTATAAATAGTTTATTGATCCTAATGCAATGGTGTCGCTGGATTGATGTCATCCTTCACCAATTGTTGGGTAATTTTTGAATCAAGTGATGGAGTTGTTAATCTATGTGGGACCCTTCAATGGGAGAAATTGTGTGTGTGTGTGTGTGTGTGTGTGTGTGTGTGTGTGTGTGTGTGTGTATAACACGATTCTTTACAATAAACACAAGTCAATGATACTAATTATCATTGTAGGAGTACAACCTATAATGATAATTGATGGGAGGAATGACTGGTGCATTGTAATAGTGTAAAATTTTAATAAAAATATCTGAATTTAAAACTGGTGTCTATAGGACTATTACAAGGAAGTTTTAAACTTAAATTTGATGTCATTTGTTTGTTATAGAGGAGTTTTTGTTCTTACTTGGATAAGTTGATTGAAAAATTATGATATTTTAGTTTTATTGTGGAGTTTAAAGTATATTAGATTTTCAAGCCTTATATAGTGGTGTGTATATATATATGATAAATTTAAAATAAACACCTCAAGTAATCTCTCTCTCTCTCTCTCTCTCTCTCTATATATATATATATATATATCTGTGTGTGTGTTTTAATGTATGTATACAAACATATATACATACATATGTATGTGTGTGTGTGTGTGTGTGTGTGTGTGTGTGTGTGTATGTATGTATGTATGTTCACATATATGGTTTGAGAATGCATCTAATCTAAAGGTAATTATAATCATAATCCTTGTATGGTGTGAGGATGACGAAGAAAACTTACATGAGCCATGCATCAATAAATATTTAATGTTTTCCCCTTCTTATTTAGCTATGGGAGGCAGGGAATACTTCTTCAGGGTAATATGTTCCACATTCTTCATTTACATACATTCCTCCTTTAAAAAAAATTAATTTAAAGTGATTTTTTAATTCTAAAAATTAGAGACACTATTAATATGATTGTTTTTCATAATTTTTGGATGAATTAATTTATGATTGTTTTTCATAATTTTTGGATAAATTAATTTAATGGTGAAAAACGTGTATGCACACCTAAAATTTAAAAGAAGATAAACCCCTATACACGTGCACTTTAAAAAATAACTTTTTTTTTTAAACTTTTCACTTTATGAAGAGATTGAATTGCCATAAAAGAGGTGGTCAAAAAAGAAGGGAAAGTATGCTCGTGGGCCCTCTCCATATGCGCCCAACATCCTCCTCCGATATCCCCGCATTCCAACATGTTGTAAATCTTCCGAAGCCATACCCACTGAGTCGTACATCCATCCTTTCAAGACCTAACTGCACGCGCAATTTCAGAGACAGTGATGCTTCCCGTCCGTTGTGGGCGGTTGTGAAAAAAACAAAACAACAAGTCAGCGTTCAAATCGCTAGTTTACGGCGCCCATGCCGACCTTATTGTTGAAATGAAATATTCCCTCCTACAAAACGTCTATAAAGCGATGGGAGAAATCATCTTCTTCACAACACCCCATTCATGGCATCAATCCGCAATCGACTTCATAACACTCTGATGCAGCTGCACAGAAAGTACCGGTGCGGGGGGATTGCGTCGGAATTAGCAAGAAGGCTTTGCTCGGCTGCAGGGGCTCAGACGCATTAAACAGAGGGTGCCAGCTTTACCAACGAGTGTATGTATTTCCTTTATTGATAAGCCTGATAACTATTTTAATGAACAACGTATTGTCTTTGTTTAAAATTGTGATGTACAATACAATCAAATGCATATAAAAATGATAGTATACCAATGTTTCATGTTTTGGATGAATTAATCAAACAGATGATTAAAAATGATAGGATTTTTGTTTTCGGGATGTTTTGAAGAGTTCTCCACAACGTTTTCAGCAACTTTGTTTTTATTTTTATTTTTATTTTTTTAATGAAAAATGTTTCTTCATTTAAGATTTTGTCCAACAATAGAATCGATTAATATAAAATGAAAATGAGAATTGAGAAAATTGCTAAAGAAAATGAAATTGGAGTTTTCCTCTTTTAAATTTTTATACTTTTTGTTTCTTCTTTAAAATTCCAAGTGTTTAACAATCTCTCTTTGAAAAATAGTTCATTTATTGACAAAATTTATTCCTCTCTGTTTTTTCCTTCACATTTATTTATATTTTAAGTGTTTATCAATTTCTCTTTGAAAATATATCATTTCTTTTACTAACAAAATTGACTAGCACTTGTGCAAAGTGTCTTTATGTAAAATATTGATCGACAAATGCTTGAAAAACAATCAAAATAAATATAATTGATAAAAATATTCTAACAAATCTATTGATGTTTTGAAAATTTATATGTAAATGAATTTACAATAAATCATGTACTGAATAGGTTGTAGCCACAAGACCCATTGACTTATCAATCCTTGTTGTAATAAGATGTCTCGAGGATAGGATGCCTCCAAAGTAGATTTGAGGAATGGAATAAAATATCGAACCATTCTTAAAATGGAAACATGAGCATAGTTTTTGTTAGGATTTTGTCCTCACATGTGGGTTTAGTGTTCCACATTAGAATATTATTTAACTAGTATGTGTATATGAGAATAGTGTTTTCAGGGTTTAGACCTCACATGTGTGTTTATATATGAGACTAGTGTTTTTAGGATTTAGACCTCACATGTGTGTTTAGTGATCCAATTATATTACTATTTAATTATTATGTGTGCACAAATAATATGAGGACTAAATCAAGTAAGTACTAGAACATGACTGAGAATATTTAGTCTAAGAGAGATTGTAGAAGATAGGTTTAGATATTTAGGGAGATATAATAGAGATTAAGATGAGGAAATTATTTTTGTTTGTGGGAGATATATTCACTCTAAAAGTAATAATCATATGAATAAAATAATGCAATTTTGATTGACCTCTAATTTGTGTTATGCACATTTGAGCTTCAAATCTTCACCAAATGAAAGTGAAATTTCATTTGGTATTAAGCAAGGCTTCCTAGGCCTCTTTAAACATTGATTATTTTTTAATACTCAAGAATAAAATAATTTAATTTTGATTGGCCTCTAATTTGTGCTCTACACATTTGAGCTTCGTATCTTCATCAAAACGAAGGAAAAACTTCATTTGGTATTAGAGTAGGCTTCCTAAGCCTATCTAAGCATTGTTTATCATCCATTTGATCATTCTTCTGTCAAAATGGATAATACAAAATATTTTTGCAATGCAAAATATGTGAAATAGTTGTTGATATATTCATTCACCCTTATTTCATGCTGTAAAAAAATTACAGTGTAGACCACATCCAAAATTTATATCATCATCATTCACCTTCTTTCCCACTTTGTTTAATATTTATGTATTTTTTCATTTCAAACTTTTAAGGGTTCACATATGTAATTATGTGTGTGTATGTATGTACAATATTTTATATGGTAAAAAGTAAGTTTTGAAAGGACTCGAAACTTTGTACTAAGGTGATAAAGATAAAACATGTGCTCTCTCATGAAACATCTCTACCACTAGCCAATGTGAAACAAGACAACCAACATGTAACACATCATACAAACTAATTACCAAGAGACAAACACCTTACCAAACCAAACCAAACCACATAAACTACTTTCCTTTAACAACCAATCCAGTTGAAATTAGGTAGTCTTTCTGAAAATTCCTCAGTGAGAATCACTTTTTATTATTTTATTGAAGAGTTCTATTTGATGAATCTAGATATTTTATGTTTTTTTGCTTTTGACTTTTTAGTCACATCAATCCAATCCCCCCTAACACTTGGATCCTCTAACTCATAAGAGAAAGGGATGGAAACATCTAAATGAAAGCATTGAACTAGATCATTTGAAAATGTATTTCCTCTAATGTTAGCCTTAGGTTTCACCTTTGACCCTTTCTTAGCTTTCTTACCAGATGAAGGAGTTCAAGATAAAGGGAACTTTAGGACCTTAATAGATTCAAAAGATTTTTTTTATCTTTAGACAATGCAAGATTATTGTTAGTGCCTATAAGTTTAGCATATTAACATAAATAACTGAGATCCTTGGCCTCTTCCAAAACTCATATCTATATGTTCCTTTTGATTGCATCAATTTTTGGATTATGATCAATGAGTTTTACAAATTAAGGCCTAAAAATTCCAATCATTCTTTCTTGTTACAAGTGAAATATGTTCTTCAAAATTTAATATTTCACTCTTAGGATAATCAGATCCAAACATAGTCAAATGTTCAAGGAGGGAATCCTCCCACAAAGTTGGTTATATGTTTCTTTTTTTAAGGCTTCTACAATCATAAGTAAAGTGCTTAGTATTGAAACCCCTATGATAATGAATAGGGAGATCTTCATATTTTATAGGTTTAGTCCATAAATGATCATAAACAAGTAAGTAAATATAGGTCAGTAAGTCATTGGAAATATAAATAGTTACCAATATTTTTGCATGTTGTATGGGAGAACATATAAGTGGCAATTCCAATCTACTAGAATTTTCCCAATGAGTTGTATATTTCACTATAAAAAAGATCAACCAAAAATTGGAGGGGAAGATGAGGTAAATAGACAAAAATGGACGTGGTGGAAAAATATTCAGTGAGTGGGTTGAAATTTGGAAACCAAGGTTTCATTAACAATTGATGTTGATTCTAACACCAATGTTTGTATTCAATTAGTTCTTTATATGAAAAATATGGAAAGAATTTAAAATAATCCTTTCAAACTAGGTAAGTACTAGGGTAAAGATTGAACTTACCCTTTTTAATATGTTTCCATATATTAGAGATCCATGTATTGAGATATGGGAGACATCATCAGACATTTTTAAATTGGTAGATGATAACCCTAATAGAGTACCAGTCTTCATTTAACAATATTAATTTTATGGATTCCTTATCGAAATATACTAAGGGATTTCATTGAGATGGGTTGAGTGGCTTCAACTTAGGCTTAGACAGATGTGTAGGAAGATATTATGGCTTACATCAGATAACCTCCACAAACATTATTCTCATCCTTCCTCCCTTGAAGCTGGGTTCTATCATGAGATAGAACCAACCACAAAATCACCTCTTATAGGTTTTGTGTAGTGAAGCGCCAAATATTTCCATGTATGATTGAATATTTTAAAATTGTCCTCACCAAATTAGATTTGAGTTGATTATTTACTGATCCAACATTATGTTTGGACTGTTATCCCTTTTGTCTTTTTGGGTCACTGCTAGTTCATTAGATGATTGACGAGTGGGAGTGGGAGATTAGGGAACCAAAGATTGAGGTGATTTTGTATGTATGTATATGTATATATTTAAGATTTTTTTATATAAATGGATACTATATAGAAGATATGGAATTAGGTTGTACACTTTCATATACTTGACATCAATGTTTGTTGCCTAAGTCAATTTTAAGGTTTTTAGAATGAATCATAAAATGTGAATGTAACATGCCCTATGGAATAAATAAAAATATTATTCCAACTCTATGCATATGATTCTAGCACTACCATCTCAAAATTCTTGCAGTATTTAACTGATCGGTTCTCTTGTTATTATGAAATAAAAGTGCTGGTTAGTTTTATTAGGGAGGATAGCAGAAGGATTTCTCCTAAATTTCACTTGCTTGAATCTAAAATCACGTCATAGGTGTCATTTATAAAACATCAAGAATATTTGTAAGGTGTGTAGTCAACTCCAATTCCAATGATTTTTAGTCAAAAGAATACATTCACACCTCAAGGCATTGTATCAACTTCCATTTCGGTCCAAAATACCTTATTTGACTATTTTAACCATATTCAAAATTGATACTTAGCCTATTTAGTGGATTCAATGGCTCCAAATTACTCCCTAACACAACACGTGCATCAAAACTACCTTGAAACCCATTGTTTTAAAAAATCTATGGCTTTCTAATGTTAAGTCTATTTTGTCTTTTTTTATATGTTTTACATGGTTTGTTGTTTAGTATTTAGGTTTTATTTTATGTTTTTAAAATTAGAGTTTTAGTTTTATTTAGTGTGTGATTTTTTTAATTTTGTTTTTAAGTTTTAGTTTATTTTAGATATTTAATCTTGGTTTTTTTAATAGTGTGTGATTTATTTAATTGGTTGTTAATTTTTAGTTTATTTTAGATATTTGATATTCATTTTTAAAAATAGCGAGTCACTAGTTTTGGTTCATAACCTTTATAACATGTCATTTTTTTTATTCATAAGTTTTTTACTTGGATCAATGTCAATAATTATGTCCTATTTATTTTTTTTGGTATGATCAGTGCTTATATTTATGACCCAAGTCTCAAACTTTATAGTATTTCACAAATATTTTATTTTTTTATTAGTTATGCATCACTGTAGTGTCTATAGTCCCTTTTCATATGTGTTTTATAGTCATCATTATTTCAATTATGAGTGTATTCAAATTTTATTGATAATATTAAATATGCCTATGTTAAAAGTTAGTTTTGACCTCAATAAAACATATGATGCTATTCAATGTTATAATATCTCATGTTTTATAAGGATGTATTATCAGGTTGACCCAACATCTATCTTTTTGGTGGGGCTTATATTCACCCATGTCAGCACTAGGGGGTGTTAAACTTCCACCCATGTGATCACTAAGGAGGGGAATGTTAAACCTTCACCCATATGAACATTAAGGAGTGGGGGAAATGTAAGGATTTATTACTCACATGTGGGTTTAGTGATCTGCATTAGATTATTATTTAATTTTTATGTGTAAATAATGTGTGGAGTAACTCATGTAAGTGATTTTTATGTTAATTAAAAATCACACTATCTATCTAGGAGAGAGACTGTAGAAGATTGGTTGAGATATTTATTAAAGATTAGGATGATGAATATATCATTCTCTTTAGGAGATATCTTCACTATAAATGTAATACTCTCATATGAATAAAATAATGTAATTGTGATTGACCTCTATTTTACACTCTCCACATTTGTGCTTCATTGCTTCACCAAAATGGAGGTGGAACTTTAGTGTTCACCAAGAGATAGAATACAACTTAGTCCATGGAAGAGTACTAATAAGGGTAGATCATGGTAGTAGTGACATGCATCAAAGTATTTATGGGATCACTCATGATTTAAGTTAAATTAAGAACTCAAAATTTCAATGGGCACAACTTTGGTAGGGAGGTTGAGACTTGGATAGTAGGCATGGAAATATGATTTATGTTGAGAGACTTTTCCAACAATAGTCTATCCAAGTTGGCTATTTTCTACCTAATATGTGAAGCATATTTGTTGTGTGAATATGAAGAGATAATGGAATACCTAGATATGACCATAGCCACATGAGAGAGGATTGAGGAATTTTTTTGACACCATTATGTTTAGAATAATTAACTCAATGACATAATCTATGAGTTTCATAACCTCACACATGCTAATAAGACTGTATAAGAATGCGATGCATGTTTATTAAGCTTACTTATGTATGTATTATAAATTTAGTATGAGCAAATGAAATCTAATAGATATCAAAGTGGACTTTTAACTAACATTGGGAAAAACATTCAAACTTTTGAACCCACTAAACTACTATTAGTGGTGATAAAAAAAATCAATTGGAAGAGAAAGAAGTCATAAATGCTAAGTTTGAGGATAAATACAAGGCCTAAAAAGAGACAAAAAAGAGGATTTTATCCCATCCATGTTTTGATTTTTAATGCCACAAAATGGACTCAAAGCATGGAAAACAAAATATCTCAAAAAATGCATGTTGAAGAGGACAATATAATACATTACACCATAAGAGCACAAGTGGATATCCAAAGTAAGGTAAATGTCCTATAAGACAAATCAAAGAAGGTTAGACATGGGATGTGGTCATCAAGGGGAAATACAATCTAAATATTATCTAGTGTCTTAGTTTTAGTGGGACACATTATGCATGATAATTACCAAAATGTTGATATATGCTAAAATCTTAGGATCAATAGAAAATTTTTGTTGATGATGTTTACAACTATTGAATCCATGCACATTTTGATAAACACTAGGTTGAGTACTAAGCCACTATGGTTGAAACTATAGGTAAGATTTTATATATTATAAATTGTGTATATTTTAATAGATCTAGGTTCCACTATTTCATTTATTTTACCAATAATTTGTGTAAGATGTGGCTTGGAAAGTTTCAACTAGATAGTCTAGGCCATGTAAAGATGACCTCACCTGAAAGGAAATCCATTACTTCTATGATAAAGAAATTGACCTTAAATTTTTGAAATTTCATCACCAATGTGGACCTTTACTATACCACTCTAGGGTATTGTGATATATTGTTTGGAATGGATTGGTTAGATATTATCAGGTAATGATAAATTGTATTTAAAAAGATGTGAAGTGCTCAAATGATTATTTTCCAAATGCATAAATTTAAGTGATTAGAACAACCATTTCTTTAATATTTATCACAACCATGTAGCTCAAATGATTAATGAGAATCAGCTATTAATTGTACATTATTAACATCTTAGAGGATTGTGATGGATAATTCAAGGCAGACTTCCCCAATTTTCAATATTTTTTTGATGTATTTCATGAAGAGTTTCTAGGCCTACTACTTAAGAGAGAAATATATTTATCCATAAAATTAGTATCAAGAATTAAGTCTATTTAAAGGATCCCATACATGATGATAACCCTTAATTGTGAGTTAAGATTGCAATTGCAAGTTATTATTGATGAGGGATTAGTTAGACCCATTGTGTCTATATGGGGAGAATTGATAATATTTGTTAAGAAGGATGGATCATTGAGATTTTGCATTTACTATAAACAATTAAATAAATCAACCATTATAAATAGATACCATTGGTAAGGATCAACAATATATGTTATCAAATAAGATGATCTTGAATCATGTATAAAATGTATTTTTGGCTAGGTTAGAATTATATAATAATTAAGGAAGGTGACATATCAAAGTCAACATTTCATACTTGATATAATCACTATGAGTTTATTATGATTCTATTTGATCTTAAAAACACACTAATAATGTTCATCAATCTCATAAACAATGTTTTCCATAAGTAAATGGATAGCTTCATGATCATATTCCTTGATGATATTTTGGTACTCATGTACTAAATAATAGAATCAAATGAATTTGAGATAGGTTTTACATTGTTTAAGGGAAATTAGCTCTATTGGAAAGTATCTAAGTGAACATTATTCTAAGATGAAGTGAAATACTTAGGACATAGTATTTATAATAAATTTATTTTTTATCCAAAAAATATTACCACCTTAATGGAGTGGCTAGCACCCAAAAATGTCTCTAAGTCTCATTTTTTTTTGGGACATACAGGGTACTATAGGAGGTCCATTGTAAAAATATCATGTATTAGAGCACTAATCACATCCTTGTAGAGAAAAGGGAAGGAGTTCATATGGATTGAAAATTGTTTATTAAAATTTCATAATCTTAAGGTAATATTGATGAGAACCCACATATTTATAGTTCCTAACATGGATAAGGATTATCATGGTTTAAACGAATGTTTCTCTTGAAGGTCTTGTTAGAGTCTTGACCCAGGAAGGATAAGTCATATCTTATGAGTGAAAGAAGCTTAAAGATCATGAGATCAACTATAGGATTCATTATTTGGAAATTTATGTATTAGTACATGCATTACAAGAGATGACACACTACCTTTTTGGTCAAATGTTTATGTTAAGTACTTACCATTTGAGATTCATGGACATATCCACTTAGCCCAATTTGAATGCTAGACAAATCCATTGAATGGAATTTTTAGATGAATCTGATTTTTATATTACCTATATAAAATTGGAATATAATAAAAAAGTTTCTAAACTCATTATGGTGGAAATTAACCTTAGAGGTTTTATTTTATAGCTATGAAATAAATACTTTTGGTATAAGGAAGTCAATACGAAACTTCAAGATAACAAAACCATGATTTAATGAAAGTATAGTTTTTAATAATTAGTTGATGATATAATCATACTATATAACTAATACATCTATGTGCCTAGTGGTGGAGAACTAAATTATTAGATCATTTTTGAATGTAATCACTTTTATTCATCTCATCCTAGATAAACTAATATGTATGTAGGTCTATAGAATTTTTATTTTTTGGTTGGGAATGATAAGAGAAGTGACCAATATGTGGCATGACATTTGGAATGTCAGAATATGAAATATGAAAATAAAAACTTTGATGGATTGTTACACCGTAATGACATCCATTTTTAAAAATGGGATATGGTGTCATGTTATTTATCATTGGGTTTCAACTTACTCACTAAAGACAACACAATTTGGTTGGTTGTTGATAAGATGATTGATGTTTCCCATTTGATTTGAACCAAGGACACTTATTATGTGGAAGATATTTCCATACTATATGTGGATTAGATTATGAAATTACATTGTGCTCCACTTAAGATCATTTATAATAGGGATTCATTTTGTACATCCACTCTTGGACCACATTTCAATCAAACTTGGGTACAAATGTGAATTTCAATATAACATACCATTGTTAAACATATGGACATACTGAAAGGGTTAATCAAATCCTAGAGGACACATTCTAAATGTATGTCTTAAGCTATATATCTTAGTAGGAGAAGTATCTACCCATAGTATAGTTTACATACAATAATAGCTATGATATCTCATCAATATTACTCCCTATGCAACATTGTATATATAACCCTAAAAAAGTCCATTAAGTTGGAATAAGCTACAATAACATGTTTTTATTAGCCTTGACATGGCAAAATAAATGGAATAAACGGTTGTGTAAATTAAGTAATGCCTTAAGGATGAAAACGACCAAAAAAATATTTATATTTTCATAGGATGGATAGAAGTTTTGAAGTTGGAGACTCCATGTTATTATAAGTAAATCTAAAAAAGAGTGCATTCAAAATTGGTGGTGAACCTAATGTATCACTATGGTTCATAGGACCATTTAATTTTTTAGAGTGACTTGGTCTGGTCACTTACCAACTTCCCTTGCCACCGAACATGCATAAGATGCATGTTGTTCACACTTTTGTATTATTAAAGTATGTTTTAAACCCATATCATGTTCTTTATTATTCTTCTCTATGATGGATGAGGATTCATTCAGTATAGATCCCATGGGGATATAATACAAATGTTTAATTTAAATTTTACACCCCAGAGTTGATGAAGTTAAGGTCTAATGATACAAATACAACCCAAGTTCCTCCACTTGGATAAATAATTTAGAAATTTGTCATCTTTATCCTCATATTTTTGAATAAAAGTTAGGATTATATTTCTTGAAGGGGTGAGTATGTAATTCCCCACCTTGGAACTCCTATTTTGTAACGTTTGAAGTCATCCTCACTATTATAATGTTACAAAAAACACTAACAATTAAGTCATGAATTATTATATGTTGATAAAATTAAGTGGATACCTATATGTTTATTATATTATAGCATTATAATGTGTATTAACACATTATCAATTTATGAGATAGTATATGTCCCGTCAGTATGATGTGGAATTTAAATTACTTCATTAAAATTAATATGTCATGATGGATAATGATCTTATTTATTTATTTATACCATCCATTATCATGATATTTGGTTCAGCTTGTTATACCATTTAGGTATTAGGATGAATTTACTTATGTATATGAAATAAAAAGAAAAATGTAATAATAAAATTATTGAGATTAGTTGGTGTGGGATTTAATTCAATCTAATAGGGTGGTATTTGAGTCGATGTATCATAACAAGGACTCCAATAGTATCCATCCACATTGTGAAAAACAAAATGCACACCACCTAAACTTCTTGATAAATCAGTTATTCTAAATTGAATAGAAGGGACTTAGATCATAATAAGTTACAAACTATCAGTATGTAAGAATAAATCCATATCTAATGATTACAATAATGAATTAAAGAGTTGAAGATGTAAGAATGAGCAACCAAAATTAACTAGTGTGTGAAGACAAATAATACCCATCCTTAGTATGTCTTTAGGTCAGTGCCTAAGGTAATGTCCCATAAATAAAACCAAACCACATACTAAGTTATAGAAGGAAATGTCTGAAGGTGTTTTCATTCAGCCTATTCCTTACTCATGATTGACCACATGAAAATTACATTTTGATATCATGAGTTTTATGACTAGATATTATATTGATTCCCTTTATGAAGGATGAGATCTTGTTATGGTATTTTATCTAATCTTTAATATTTGACAACCTCTTTTATGGATTTTTGCTTTCATAAAAATTGGTTGGATGGTTTGTGTGATATTTATTCTTTGTATTTTATTTATTTCCATCCTTTGTGATTTATTTGGGTTGGTTAAGGAAGAAGAAAAATACTTATTTCATTTGATAGTTCCATTAGTCTATCTAGTATTATTTTATACATAACATAGAGACCTTATCCAAGGCATGAGAGATGTGGGAAATTCACATAATGGTGTTTTTTTGGGAATGATATCTTATATGGGGTGACATAGATTGAAAAAAACACAACCTAATTATTATTTTGCATGTGATACATGCCTTAAAAATACTAAGATTCTAAGATGTTCTAGGTTTGGTAACCCTATGTTTATTATGATATTTTCAAGATTTGACCATTTTAGTAGTTTCTTGTTGTTGTATTTGACATATATTAACTTGTTCATGATTTTTTTGAATGGGTTATAATACTTTATGGTTAATATTCTTGAGTCATTATCATCAATTTTTGAACCCTTATAGGACTATTTCTCTTGCTCAATTAATTTACAAAGTTAAAATATTATAAAATGAATATATATTTTACTATGGACATAGGGTACACCATAATGGTTCAAAATACATTGGTTAGATTCAACTATTAATAGACATAGTAGTTAGAGGATTCTTAAAATATTATTTTATGGATAGTTTGCACTCACCATGAGGGTTTTCAGGTGGAATGTGGAACCAAATAATCTCCCCATTTGGTATTCATTTATTTGAGTGATAATAAATCAGCCAATAAGTGAATAAATTCAATGTTATGGTGCACACATTATTACCTAATTTTACATTTTAGAATATTAATAAATGAGGACAATTGTGATAGATTTATATTTTGATATAATCAATGGTTGAATTTTATATTGTTATGTTGAAGCATATGCTTTAGATTACTATATTTTATTATTTTATGGAAATAGTATGTCTTGAATGATTAAGCAAAATTAAACTCTTTGTATTATTGATCAAATTATAAATAACCCAAAAAATGTTGTATCTATTCTGATTCAATGAATATGTTGTTAAATGACTATTAATTCCATTAAGCTTCTATTATAGATAAAATAATCACTTATTTAAGAGGTAGAGTAAGTTATCTAACTAGTTTTGGTCATGTCTAAGAGTAAAACATCAATCTTTAAGACATGAAATAAATTTTAATGAAAATGATGTCAAATCAGTTTATTGTGTGTTTAAATAACCTTCTATTACAATAGAATAGACTAAATTTTTAGTTGAGTTATGCATAACAATAATTAACTTATTTTAAAAAATATGAGATCATGTTTTCTATGTAAAGGGATATTAGAACTATTTTTTGTGTTTCTTAATATATTTCTATTTCTAATTAAACAATTTGCTCTATTGAAGAGTTTAATAGACTATCATGTGCATAGGAATGAGTCATGGTGTATTAAATTATAAAATTTGGTAACTCTTCCCTTTTTATTTCATTATATAATTTATAACCAACCCGACTTATGCATTTGGAAATCATGGCCATGATGAACTAAAATAATTACCTCTCCATTTTTAATGTATGTACATAGATCCACAATATTTATTGATCTTCTTTGCTATTCATACAATACTTTATAGATCACCCATGTTGGAAATTCACTACTCAAGGTAGAAGGTTGAAGGTGTTTGGGATATTAGATCTGGGTATTCACTTGTTACATGTACCCTTAAATTTTTTACAAGTTTTCCTTTGCTAAAACAAGTGTCTTTAATTTTTGGACTTAGTCATTTTTGGGCTATGCCCTTCACTTTTTACTCAAAATTATTTACAACTTAAATTATTTAGTCACAAGCCTTTAATTACATTAATCAATAAGTTTGATGTTTTCCTTGGCTGATGACATTGACATTAGTTATCTAAGTATCATTTTAGGGTGGTACACATGTCTTTTTGAGATTGACTTGTAACTCAGCAAGCCTTGTGTTTAATGTAAATTTTATTTAATCTTAATGAAGTATGAGTACATGAAAATATTCCATGTGGTGAGATGTTATTATTCCACATCTTTATATTTAATAGTTTCCATCTTAGCCTTATGAGTGACTATAAGTGACAACACTGTGAAAATACACCATATGGAAGTTTGAAATTCAATAAGATGAATTATGACAAATGACTAGATGCAACTACTTCACATTCCCATGAAATAAAAATTCCCCTAAACATAAAAGTAATTATGAGGGCATGTGACTACAAAATCAAAATATTTGGCATGTTGATATTGCTTTGTATCCTAAAAATTCTCAGCCATTATGAGGTATCTTTGCAAGAGCGTGATCATGTGAAAACACATTACATGACACTAAATGAAGTCCCTATCTATAAATACTATTGAGAGCCAAGAGAAGGCTCTCAAAGGCATGATAATGAGACAAGTGGACTAAGTAAGTGTGAAACTATGAATAAGCCTTGATTGTTGCAAGAGTTTGAGGGAGTAACAAATGGCATGCACATAGTGATTAAGCTTTATAAAATTAGGTAAAATGAGTAAAATATTAAATTATTTCAATGATGATAACTCAACATGACATTTTTGTAAATGTCTTTGAATAAATCCAATTTCTATGAAATGCTCTTAATGCATTTTGTAATTTTCCAATTGGTGGTGAGTACTTCATGGAATTAAATATAATGTTTCATGCTACGATACCAATAGTCAAGTCAATAATAATAGACTTCAATTAAAATTATAATTGGATAAATAAAAATGCCACTTTTACTATAATGAATTAATAACTAGTCATGAATAATTATTTAATTTGGTGCCTTACATGGGAATGTTTTTAGATATTGAATAGGTTTTTAGGGGTTTTGAATATAATAATGAGCTTAATTTTATCCTTAGAGAAACTAAAATAGTTTTTTTTGTCATGGGATCAGAAACCACAGGTCCTAAGATCATAATGTAGCATGTGACAAGGTTATACTTACTCATATAACTAATTCATATTAATTCTATTGGACTAATTACATAAATGATAATGAGATAGTTTTTATTAAATCATGTTTGTACATGTGTATAAAAATTTGAACACTTTGATCAAATTTTTTTATTGTCTCAATAGATAAAAAATAATAATTAGTTATTTAGTAGTGTAATATGGTGCTACATATATCTTATAAAACCATCTCCAAGTACATGTGTCACTAAGTTAAATATAAATGATTTAGTGTAATGTTGGGTTCTTTGATATGTAACTCCTACCTCTACATTTGTTTATTGGTAATGGAATAAAGGACTGAAACCAAAATATGTTGGGTATATAAATGCATGAAAGAATCTTGGGAAGATTCAATAAAACTATGAACCACTATTTAACTCTAAAATTTTGGATTTATATAACATTATATTATATGTCATAACTTACTCTATATTATGGCTATGTTTGACGTCGATTTGAAAATTAAATAGATGTTCTTATTGTGACAATAAAAATTACCTATTCTTAGATATAATATTTCATTGACAAATATGAGTGACTTTTTGAAGCTTTAGGTTGAAATAGAAACTTTGAATTAGATGCTTGTTCCTATTTAGAATAAATATAAATATATACTTTTATTATTATTATCTGTAAAAGGTTGGTTTTGAAAGTGCCCACACACTTTTAAAGGGACAACAAAATCTGTAAGTGTGGACACAAAATTAATGTGGACAAGATAATAAGTGGCAATAGGGAGATCACATTGTAGAAAACATTCATGTTTTGGAGAGAGTGATAAATGAGAATGACAAAAAGACCAAAAGTACATCTCATAGATATTTCCCAAAATAACTCTCTTAATAAATGGAGAGAATTATTTAAAGGATGTTGCCAATGGAAATGGGGAGCTAACAAATGGATCACCAAAAGTAGAATATGAGAGATCCTCTTTCTATAATATTGATTAAAGGATGGATTGGGAGAACCTATGTTAACTCTCATATTGGATTATAATATAAAAATGTCTTTTTGGCTCAATAATCTTGAGCGTATCTTCATGGCCTCAATATGACTCAATAAATGGAACAAATAGAGGATTCTTCAATATCACTTTATGGGCTCCATGAAAATGCCATGTGGGTGGTCACATGGATCAATGTACCAAAATAATCTTATCATTTGATGTCATTTGATGTCATGATAAGACCAGTCATAAAAATAAGACAACATTAATCAAGTGTATACATTCTAAACCCAAGTATTTTCTTGTTTTCCCTTTAGAAAATAAATTTTTTGATAGTGAAGGTTGACTATAGGTAATTTAATGATATGTCATATCAAAATAAATTACTGAGAAGCAATAATTTAGGAACTAACTTCTTTGATGTATCATCCATTTGAAATAATAAATTTGTTATGGTAAATATACTCAATAGTGGAGGCTTAAGATTCCCATCCCATTAGTAGAGAGACTTTCCACTTTATGGTTATGAGATAAAAATAGAAATGACGCCATTAAAATAAAGAAATCTATGGAAAATAAGGAATTATAATGTAAATGAATCACTATGTTTTCAAACTCTAAGCATGAAATTACAATAATAAATAATAAATGAATACTTCACCTAATGGAGATTTAGATCAAATATTAATAATTATAGAAACATTTATATTAAACATTAATTAGATTGTCTTGGTGACAATCGATAATGGTTTTACATGTTAATTTATTTTATAGGCCATTTGGAGAAACCCTTAACTCTCTAGTTAGGCTTATAAATGATACTCTCAATGATTTAGAAATATTTCAAGGTGTGTTTATGCAAATGTTGTAAACCATTATTGAATTTAAACTCCTGTTAACATAAATTTATATGTAGTTGTGTAAAATGTGGGATCAATAGGTTAACCTATGTAATTAATTTATAAAAACTACTATCTTTTATGACAAATAGCTACATATTTTAGGCATCTAACCCATTAGAAACTTGTTATTCATAGTCATCATACTATTTATTAAATATTACAGTTTATCATGTGTGATATGTATGTTTTAGATATGGTATTTCATTTTTAAATTTCATGCATGAGATGGATTATTGTTCTATGGTATTTGACTGAAAAAATTTACATGGGCAAAAATGGTGTTTTTTATGCCCTCTTATTTGTAGTAACTTAATTGCTATTCAATGATTGTAATATTAGATCAATAAACATAATTTATGAGGTTATGAAAATATATGATGATATGCTATCAGTGTGCTAATGATGTGAAGATATATGAACCTTAATCTAAACATGATTCAACAAGGCTTAGTGATACTAAGTATAAAATAATATGGTGTTATATTTTCTCAAGAAAGAAATTTTTTTATGGGTATCATAGATTTAGTTATCCATGTGAAGCTATCCTTGAGTAACATTGATACTCCTTGTCTGAAACAAACTTTGAGTATCATTTGTTTGAATATGGTAGATATTTCATTCTATGCAAGTCATGTAGTTAGTGTAATTGAATCTTTGTTCAACATATTTGTCAACATAGATGGCCAAATGAATATAATGTTGGCTAGTTCATTGTTATTATGGTATGAAGCTTCTTTATATTATTATATGGATATATAAATTACACAAGGCATAAGTTTCTTTGAATACTGGAGGAAATGTTTATGAACTAATTTTGCATTTATTGGAATTTGCTCCTCTACAGATAATTTTTAATAGATCTAACTCCCTATGATAGGTATACTTATAACCATTTTGTGGTAGTCCATTTGTGGTCTTCTTCCAGTTGATTGGGTGTTGGTATAATCACCTAAGATGCTTTACGACCTTGTAAATTTCACAAGGCATGACCGATTTGGAGATTAAAAATTAAAAGTGCATATATGGCCTCTGAGTAAATAGATTGGTAATAGAATACCTTATTATTAATAAAACACTTTAAACAAACATGTGTTGACTAATGTTCTATCAACAACCAATTGAAATGCAAAGTGCCTAGTTTAATATAACATGACTTCAAAATAATATATTTATCAAAATTTGGTAGTCTCTAACATAGTCTCAAAAATGTCCTCTTGTTGACATAAACGTGACAATGATTAATTATACTAGATATTAACATGAGGTCTACTCCCAATGTGGTTATGATCCAGATTAAAATATAAATGGGAATTGATATGATTCATAGATGGATGTGTGAGTTGGGATAAAATTATTATTAAGGGGAAATTACTGAATAGGATACTATTATCCAATGTAAGTATTATAAATAAAAATATAATAATGTGCTTAGTATTTATACTAGTATAGTTTTAAACATTTGTGTAACATGGACTATGTGTTTAGGCCATGAGATTGTGGCTTAGTAATGTTTATAACATGTTGAAAATTATATAACTACAACAAATAGGGGTGTTTTTAGATAATACTTAAGAAAATCATCTCAAATTTGTTAGCATAGCTTTTTTCATTACATTTTTAGTATATTAGTTTAATTATTTGACAATTATACAAATCAATAAAATACTTTAGTTATGAACAATTACATCCAAAACCAACTTCATAATGTATAAATACACATTAACCCTTATTAATAAATCATCAAATCTTTAATATTCCTTACAATATGGTATTTAAGTGGAACTATGAACCATGTAATTCCATACATGGTAGCATGATTAATCTAAAGAGGTGCCCATAAAAGTATAATGCATCGGTGCATATAAGGATGTAGTTCTTGTCTCCCAAACCTCATCACAAATGATGAAATTTTGGTTGATCAACTCTAGCACTATCAAGAATATGAAAAGATGTAAGGAACTATTTATATCATTGATGACTCAACCCACTAGACATTAAGTTTGAATTGTAGATGATAAATAGTATGTAGTAGAAGGAATTGACACTATCAACATTCCTCTCAGAACACAAGCCTTCACTCTCAAAAAGGTATTGTATGTCCCTGATTTGAAAGTAAGTTATTGAAACATTATGATAGTTTGAATGTATTTTATGTCAAAATTAAGTAATTCAAATATTGATTATAAATTAGATATTTAAGACATTCATTTTATGTGTTATAAAATGATGTCACAATACATATTACGAAATTTTGGCACATCCTAAGAGTATATTTAGTTGTAGGAAAATGTGTTATAAAGTTGATATTATTATTCCTCAAACTATTTCAGTTATTTGAAAAAAAATAATTATTATGTGTGATGGCATCTATGGACAAAGAAAAGGATGAGGGTCAGTAATGTAAATCAAACTCATGATAAATTTATTCATGTTTTGTACATAGTTACTCATTATCATGTAATCATGTTCTATCTCATTTTTTCTCAAGAATAGTATGCATGCATTTAAATTCAATACTCCATTATTCAATCAAATAAAAAAAACAATCTACTTTATCCATAATTATTTATAGTAGTTAAATATATTTTATACACTTGTTTACATGTATTAAATGTGTTCTAGGTTCTATTAATACATTTACAATTAGGATTATAAAGAGTTACTCATTCTCATGTAAATGTGTTCTATCTCATTTATCCTCAAGCATAGTATCCATACAATTCAATATTGTTCTCTATTATTCATTTAAATACAAAAATAGTTTAATTACTAGATATACATTTACGTTTATAAAGTCTTACTCAATCTCAAATAACCATGTTCTATCTCATTTATCCTCAAGCTTAGTATCCATACAATTCAATACAATTCTCCCATCATTCATTCCAATAAGAAAACAAACTACAATATACATAATTATTTATAGTTGTTATATATATTTTAGACACTCTATGTGTCTGAACCAATTCTTAGACACTCCAAGTGTATAAACCCACTCTTCAACCAAATTTTTATATACTTAATATATTTAGGAATAAAATTTGATGATGTGACATAGGTATGTTCATGATTTTGAATAGATAATTGATATAATAAATAAATATGATTTTAGAATAGAGTATGGTTCAACACTTTTGGCCTTTTGGATGAACCATGAATTTTATTGAGTTACGTTTAAGCTTGAATTTTAGTCTTTATGAATGGTTTCCCTTGTAAAATTTAGATGACATTTTCCTCTCTTTATCGTATGAATATAATATGGATCTTCAATAGACTATATGAGGAAAAGAGAATGAACCTTTGAATGATGGTGTGCTACTAAGGGAATCTTATAGAGGCAGACAAGATATTATACCCACAAGGCTCACTAACTTAGAAATACTTGTTGTGATAATATATCTCAAGGATAGCATGCTTCCATAGTAGAATAGAGGAATGGAAGAAAATATTAAACCATTCCAAGAATGGGAACATGAGCATAGTGTTCGTTACAATTTAGTCTTCACATGTGGATTTAGTGATCCACATTATATTATTATTTAATTAGTATGTGTGTGTGAAAATAATGTTTAGATAAAATCATGTATGTAATTTCTACATTAATTAAAACTCACACTAGAATAGGAATGAAGATATTTAGTCAGATTTTAGAAGATAAGTTGAGATATTTAGGGAGATTTATTATAGATTAGAATGAGGAATATCTCTTTTTTTAAGGACATGTCTTATCTATAAATTTAATTCTCATAAGAATAAAATATCAAAATTTTTATTGACCTAAAATTTTTGATCTACATGATTGATCTTTGGCTCTTCACCAAAATGGAGGTGAAATTGCATTTGGTATTAGATAAGGTTTCATAAGCCTCTCTGAGCATTGCTTATTGTCCATTTAATTATTCTTACATTAAAATGGATCATAAAAAATAGTTTTTCAGTGTATAGCATGTGAAATAATTGATTTTCTATTCATTTACCCTATTTGCATGATGTCATAAATTTGCAGTGTATACCACATCCAAAATTTATGCCATTTGTCATTTACCTACATTTTTGCTTTGTTTATTTTTTTTCCTATTCTTCATTTCCATTTTTTTAGAGTTTGCATACAAAATGAAATGCATGTATGTATGTATTGTATATTTCCTATATCATGATGTATATTTTATAAGATATCTAGAGCCAAGCTATACACTATCAGGTACTTCACTATGTTTTTGGTGCCTAAATCTATTCAAGGTTTTTGGAATGAAGTACAAATTGTGAGTATGAATTAATTCCAATAAGTATGCAGTGCTTTTTTAATTTAATATAATTGATTTTTATATTTATGACCAAAGTATCAAAATTAATAGTATGTCATAAGTATGTTATTATTATTTTTAGTTATGCTTTAATGTAGTGTTTATAATCCCTTATCGTATGTCTTTTTTAGTCATCATTGTCTCTATTGAGACCATGTGTTGACTATTGTAGATAATATTAAATAATGTTATGATAAAAGGATGTTTTCAGATCAATAAATCATATGATGCTCTTCAATGTAATAATATCTTATATTCTATAAGGACACATTATTGGGCAAACTTGATATTTTTTTATGGTGGGGGTGGGGTTTGTATTCACCCATGTGAAGAGTAAGGGGTGAATGTTAGGATTTAGTCCTCACATGTGCGTTTAGTGGTCCACATTGAATTATTATTTTATTAGAATGTGTGTGCAAATAATTTGGATAAAATCATGTAAGTGATTGTTAGATTATGTAACAATCACATTAGCATCAAAGTGATGATATTTGGTGTATTTAGGAGAGTGCTTATAGAAGATAGTTAGATATATTTAGGGATATTTTTTAGAGATTAGAAATAGGAATGTCTCCCTAATTATAGGTCACATATACACTATAAATTTAATACTCTCATATGAATCAAATAATGAAATTGTGATGAAACCCTATTTTGTGCTTTGCACATTTGAACTTTGTCTCTTCACCAAAATGGAGGTGAATTTTTTTGCTAAATGAGAGTGATATTTAAGCCTAGATCATAAAAGATAACTCACTAGGGGAGCTCAGTGTAGAGGTGACATGCATAAGACCATTGACAAGATCACTTATGAAATAAGTAAAATTAATTCCTCTTAATTATAATTGATGCAAATCTAGTATAGAAGCTCAGGCTTAGCTAGTAGGTATGAAAATATGTTTTAGGTTGAGAGACATTACTAGCAATAGTAAATATATTCACTTGCAAGAGCTTTGACATAATTATTGAGTTTCATAACCTTTGGTAAGTTGAGAAGGCTGTAGAATAATATGATGCATGTTTATTAAGCTTATATAGGTATAGATTATACATAAAATATATTATGAGTGGACTTTCAACTACCATTGGGATCAAGGTTTGAAATTTTTACAAGCTATGATAAGAGATTGATTGCCAGAGTAATAAGTCACAAAAGCTAAGTTTGAGGAAAAATACAAGGCCCAAAAAGAGACATGAAATAAATGTTTTTTCACAAAACATAGAAAACCTATCTTGGAAAAAAACCTCTCAAAAAATGGATGTCCTAGTGGAAAATCTAAGACTTTACCCCATAAGTTCACAAATGGTGAACCAAATCAAGGTAAACATCATGTAGGAGAAAAAAGATATGAGACATCAGATTTGGCACTCCTTGTTTAGCCTATTCTTCTTTATCACCATATGATTAAAAAATGTTATCCATAATGGTAGATGAGGTATAAACTAAATTCATGAGGCTAAAAGGCTACCACAATGGCATCCTTATGGTTGATGTGGAGGATTTTTATGTGGGACATTCTTCTTCCTTTTCTTCTAGCCATAGGGTTTCTTTGGCTACAACTAAGTTAATGGACATGGATTAGATGATGGAGTGAATGCTTTGAGGATTTTGTGCCTCATTTTAGGTGTTGGTTTTCCTAGTTATATTGTATTATAATTTTCTTTTTGTTTCATAGATTTAATGATTGTATTCTTCCCTAGATGGTTAAGTGTCAAATTAGAATTTGTCTATTTGGTTGGAGTTATTCCTAGTTTGGTTTGGTTCATTTATTTTTGTTGGCAACCAATTTTTTATTGATCTATTTTATCTTGGTTAGTTCGTACAATCATGCAAGACCTTAGTTCCTAGATTTTTCAAATTATTTTGTAATATTATTAAGTTTTGTGTAAAACAAACAGTGAGGGACCCTCAACCCCTATGTACATATCAAAAAATGAACCTCAAATTAAATTTTACCACAAACATTTACAACATTTTTTTATAAGGACTTCCTCCAATAACTCATTCAAATATATGAATTAAATGATGACATAATTATGTTAGAACTTGTGTTATTCCATACCAAATGTTATAAAAATAAACTCCCATCATATGGTTGGTGCGATGAATTAATTAAAATATTAATTTAAATCATTTTTAGAAACCTGTCAAACAATTTCGATGTATTTTCTATGTAAATAAAAATATTTAAATACTAATAAAAAATTAAATAATTATTATTTTCATAGTCCATAATATGAAAAAAAGGCTTTAATGCTTAATAATTTTAACACATGTCAAGAGTATCATTGAAATTTTGAAATGATTAGTTTGTCATTATATTTAGGCAAACCATACAATTATTTTTAGACTTAAGATGTTGAAGTGAAATATTTTCTTTATATTTGATTATTATTACTCATATCCTTTGAAGCATTTGATAAAAATCCATTATGTTGTGTAGGTTTTATGGAATTTATGGTTAGAGAAAATGAGGATTTTGGGTAATGTGACTCAAACTCATTATAAATTTACTTTTGTTAATTGACATGACTCCAAATCATGATATTTATGTTCTCTATATAGGTTTTTGAGACAACCACAACATGAGTATATGTTGTTTAGGTAGCATTTGGTTGTTTAAGTTGATAATATTTGATTTGATAAAAGCATGTTTGAAATAGTTGTTAGTGACACCCCCTTATAGATTTATATTGATATTAGAGGTGGAATTAATTAATAAGGAAATGATTTAAAATAATTAGTTTTATTAAAAAAAACATGATAATGACATCCATTATCATGAATTTCAATTCATCTCCTTGAAGAGTTTGCGATGAAATTGACACTAAAATATTGAGAATGAATAAATACAAGGATTCAATTATAATATGAGTTAAAAAATTGTTTTTTATAAGGTTAACCATCTTTGGAATATTTTAAGTAGTTTTCTCCAGAAAAGGTTTTGTTACATTTTCTACTTATCCTCTTATATGGATACAAAGCATGTTTTTAATTTAAATAAATTGGCACAAGTTAAATATTATATCCAAATTAAAAAATAGACAACCTAAAATGGTTACGTAAATGGAACATAATTGTTTCGCCAATCGTTACAGCATATATGATATAAATTGCATCACCTATGAAACTAATTGTTTCACCTTCGGTGTAAATTATGTCATGTGTTACTTTTTCATTTTACATAAGAAAATATTATAAAATAAATAATTATAAAATTATAAAATTCAATAACTCTAATACATTTTTTGATTTATTTTTTGATGATTCACATTGCATCAATAAAAGTTTCACCAAGAAGGATTACACTAGAAGGTGTCTTGGATTTGTGCATCTAACACAAATTATTTCACATAAATGTTTATATCAAACTATAGAAAAATAATAATAAGGAAAAAATGCATTGATTTGGACACAAAGAAAAACATAAAAACATAATAATGTAGGAGTGTTCATATAATAACATGTGTTGGATTAATGAAAACATAATCGGTTTTCACAACCTTATCATATGTCAACCAGAATCCTACTAAATGCAAGATAATAACTATTGAATATAATTTATATTTTATGAAAATGTACCTCAAATGAGTCTCTGTGATTGTTATCACAACTCACAAAGTTCATTAAATACATATAAAAGTGAAGAAAAAAAGGTTCTATCTAGATTAGGATTTATCACAAGTTCCATTTAAGGAAAAAAATTGAATAACAAAAGGAAAAAAAAGATATTTTTGGTCCATTTAAAACATTGAGATTTAGTGTCATACTACCACTAAAACTATGTAATATTTTGGAGAATGAATAGTTCAATTATTTTTTCACATGTATTTAATGGGATTTAGGTTTAATTACTACATTTGCATTCAAGACTATATAGATTTGGTTACTCTCAAGTAGTCATGTTTTATCCCATTTCTCTTAAACCATATTATTATTATCCTTAAATGAAATACTCAATTTGTCATTTCAATATAAAATGATGTGTATTCCTTAAATATTTATAGTTATTAAATGTATTTTGGGCCATTTAAGTATCTAAAGCCATTCTGAGTTATCATTTTTTTGGTTGTTCAAGATATTTAATAAAATGTTTGGATGATGTGAGATGGGCATGTTCATAAATAATTATATTATGGATATGTGTGTTTGTATAATATATGGCATGAATATTTTTTTGCTAGGTTATAATTATGACATACTATTTTTTTACTTAAATTGGGATATTTGACCTAAATGCAAATTTTTTGGTCACATGTATGTCATGTTTTTTTTACATGACAATTTAGGAATACGATTAGATTATTTGAGATAGGTTTAATAATTTAACATTAGATTTATTAAATGTTTATTTATTCATTTGAAAATTATTTTTTATGTTTCATTATGTTGTTTGTCATTTGACATTATTTTTAAACTTATGTCATGTTGTCACTGTTAATCTTTTGATTTATTTATGAAATTAATATTGAGGTTATTATGAAACACATTTGATAACTTATGAAAAAATTATGACAATGAAATTATTGTAGCATAAATGAGTGATCAAGATTTTTATTACACCAACCTGCCAATTTATGATCTTGTGCATGTTTTTAATGTTAAAAAGAAAAAAATATGATATCTCTTATTTTTATAAGTGTAATTATTTGGAAATGTATAGATATTTTCTTAAAATTTGGTAGGATATTGGAAAGTATGCTCAGGGAAAAAAATGAAACAACATAACTAACATTACAGTTCAAAATATGATAGAGAAGAAATCATTGTCCAGGATATATTAAAAATTGAGTGATATCAAATGTGTTAATCATAAAGATATAATTAGA